>NCSJ02000180.1:0-85176 GCA_002812745.2 Scytalidium lignicola
TGATTATTAAATAAATAAATAGACTTCAAAGTTTGATTAAATATAATTATATATTTGTTAAGTTATTGATGTACAGTTTTCGTTGATTTTGCAGTAAATTTCAGTGGGCCGGTAGACCGGGTGGGCCGGTGGACTGGGAATTACGTTATAAAGGTTACGTAGAAGAGTAATCGTTTTAAGCGTGGCAGTTGAGATGTATTCAAGAAAATACTTTACTCTAACTCTGAAAAGACCTCACCCTACGGAGGAGGGGCGAAGTGTAGATATGTCTTGTTTTCCGGAATAAAGGTTAATCCTTTCCTAGGCAAAGCTTTTAGCTGAGAGTCATCAGAGTGTAATAGGCAAAGATATCAATATAGTAGTAGAGCACATCTGTGCCCCAGTTCCGCTTGGTGGACTATCGGCAGTCTTACATTATCGGGATACCTTACAAGGTCACCAGTAGGCCAAGGTCACTAAACTCGTCTTCACCTACAACTCTAGCTACGATTATCTTCTATCATTTATTTTGGTGCTGCTGTGCCGCAGGAGCTCAAAGAAACTTGAAGCTTGGCAAACTTCGGTAAAGTCAATGTTTTCGCAAACAGCAGAGCCACGTATAATTTTATGATATGGTGTTGACGAGTAGACGCGGTACACCTACCTAGAAGGGTTCTAACATTAAAATTAGATACTATGTTAGCCATGATAAGTTACAAATCTTCCAGTCTAGATCAATCAACTAACCTCTTTACTCCCCAGCTTATTACGATGCTTCACAGTTTTATCGCCTTCCTCTTTTGGCATAGCTACTATGCGCTGGAGATCCCTGCTTTAACGGTCTTCGACCACCTCCACCGGAGGCTCTGATCATTATCCAATCTGATAATTACTGTTGAACAGGTTACATAGGCCGATCGTAATAGGTTCCCATATAGAATATATATAAATTGACTACTAAATAACTACTGTACAGTTGGGTAAGTATGGCCATATATATACTATTACATGATCCCACTCTAGAGCCCTGTATAGCTGAATATTAGCTATATGGCCTGTACAGCTGAACCATCATATTCAACAATTACAATGGAAAAGGCTGGATGGACCCCACACAGTAGTCGAGGCCTAAAACGAAGAATGTGGAGCTAACACAAAATAGACCCGCTATGAGGCACGCTACAGTTGCATCCATGCCCTGCCACAGTAATAGGTGTGATGACTGCGGATTTCAATCCTGCGCAGAGGTCTGCTCTCCTGCTCAGACTAGTAGTGCTAGATTATGGTAGATTATGATAAGAAGAGGGAAACTGTAGACAATCATGGCCGTAGTTGTAGAAGTCCTTGTAAGGCTGGCATAGTCTAACTGTTGCCCAGGAAGGGATGGCTTCTGAAAAATAGCTAATTCATAAGAGTAATGCCAAGAATAATTGAGAGTGCCTTAAAGAAGTCTGAGAGAATGAGAAAGTCTGCTGCAGAAAATTTAGGAAGGGAGGAGAAAAGGAATATATAAAGACGAACCGAGGAAGTCTCACTCGAAAACCCGCAAATCCATAGAAGTCAATGTGAAGCTTACTAATTTGCGTACTGAAAATGATGAAGATGTGCAAATCAATATTGTTTTGAAAGCAATGCTGATGTTCTCCCTCACAGAGAAACAAAGTGAGTCCTTGCGCGAACACCTTGGAGAGTCTGTATTCCCGAGTTTGGGATACAGATATTATTTCCGAGAAGCGTAGATGGGTTATAAAAGTAAATATCTTCAAAAAGAAAACTGCTTTCTTTACGATATACTAGAGTCCATAGGTTAATACATGCATGAGATTTGCCTGAGGTTTTAGCAGGAAGGACAAAGGTACGAGTGCGAGTACGAGGGTGAGAAGTGCCTAACAACTTTTAGCAAAACGCTGATTAAGAAAATTTATCCATCCCAAGTTTCAGGGGCAAATCTAGCAGACCGCGAAAACCGTTTTCTCTTCCAATTCCCGCATGTGATTCATGTCCTCAGCTATTAAATCGCTAGGTTGCTCATCATGACCCCGAAGAGCCTCCTAGTAGCCATTGCTCTAGTCTCTGCAACCTTTGCGCAATGGATCTACCCTCCGCCACTCCCTTCTGGCAAAACGCTATCTCATTACGCGACTGGTGCGGTTACCTCGAATATCACCTACTCGACTGGTGACTCCATCCTTGGCAGTTTTGAACCTGCCAAAGTAGACCTATATATTTTGTACCGATGTACACATGTGCCTGTGACAACTCCAATTTACCCGTCAAACCTCAGCATCAGCTCCTCAGACCCTACCGTGGCCTCAGATGGCACATGGGAGTGGCCGTGGACATATCTGTCCTGGGCGTACACCAACGCCTACACTCCGGGTCAAGATGTCCTCTACTTTACGGGGATTCCTAACCCTAATACAACCGGTTCTCTGTGTTGGTTCGAATTATCTACAGGCACGGACGCCACAAGTCAGCAATCTCCATTCAATCGCTCAATTACTCTGAACGGTAGCGATACTGCACACCACTTTGTCACCATGCCATTCAATATTAGGACTGCTGCGACAGTAAATACTACCTGGACCACTGGTGGACAGAACGCATCACAATTATACCCTGGTCGTCTCAGTTTCACTATTTCTGGTGGAATATTGCCAACATCGACGGCGTCAGCAGATAAAGCCAGTTCCACAGCGAACGACGCCAGCTCACATATTGACATTGGTTATGTGCAGACTATCGCTTTATCAGTGATAGCGGTTAGCATTATGTCCCTTTAGAGCATTGATATGTTGTGTAAAATAGCGTTAGATGCATTACTGATATTTATCCATCAATATAACTTGTAAAATTGCATCTGTAATGTAGAATATAGCTTGATTTAAACATTATTAGAGCACCCTAAGAAGGGGTTGAATAGGTCTTCAATTATGATGCAGATTCAACTTGTAAGACAATTTATATTTTTCGATTGTCTCATTTTACCTGTATTCCATCAGCATCACAGTGTTCTACATGAGAGATCAATCATCAACGCAACGACTATGCCCTTTTACGGGATTCACCCAATCCTACTATTCATGTACGAACAAATTCTTACGAGGCCTGGCAAAAAAAAATAATAATACTCTTTTACAAGATGAGATCTTGAACCTTCCTCTGGTCAAGGTTAGGCGCATTACGGCGCGAAAATTTGCCCATTCTTTTCTATCGCCGGCAAAGATCCCTTTCCCCATTAATAGCATCAGAGCTCGATGTCAATCAGCATGGTGCTCGCAATCCTAAAAAAGACCAGAGAGAGCCACCTCGATGTTTGCAGACTCGTCTGTCTAGAGCCGTTGGTTAACCAATTGTTGTTTGGGAACGAAGATGCGACCATAGTCATTAAATATGAAGTTGAAAATGAGAATTTTACTCTCAGGGAGAGGCTTCAATATACTCATGATTTCGGGAATCCCCAAAAATGGTCGCTAAACCTCGTATACTTGTTCGCAGTTATGTTTCTTGGAGATTCTAAAAGTCTTTTGTTGGGGCGCAAAAGAGAGAAACGATAATAGGAGATATCGTTGGAAAGACGAGCCAAATCTCCAAGTATTTAAGATGCGATGATTGAAGCGTGCTAGCAAGCAAGCGTGAGGTATACTCGCAGCTACACATCTGCGGGGGACATTTTGCAGACCTTCGTAATTAGGAAAATTGAAGCCAGGGGAAGTGTGGTTCACTGGCGAATTTTGAGTGGCATTCAGTTGAGTCCAGACTCCAGGGCCATTCTCCAATTACCGGTAGGATATACTAAGTTATAAGTATGCGCCAAAAGTTTACAATTGGCAAGTTCGACGATTTCATTATGTATCTGTACTTTATAAATATATTATGGAATATTGCTCCTTTTGTTGGAATGTTTTGTTATACTTGAACATGAGAAACAAGGACCGTAGTTAGAAGACCCCCTTCTATAGCAAAAATTGACTCGCATTAATCTGATGTTGCAACTAGTGAAGAATAATAGTGTTATGGTTAAAATAATAAATTTTATCCTTAAAGTCATATCCAATTTTACCCTTCTAATTTTAAAAGACCACAAGTAAATATCCTAGATAAAATGATTATAATAATTTATAGGCTTCATATTCATCTAAGTTCACCAAGTATTTGACTCCTTTAGCGTGCATACCCAAGTTAGGGCTTATGCTAACTTCATAGTAATAACCAACTAATTAGTATCCTACTTACTTTGTCTACAAACTTATAACCCTAGTTTCTACTCTAGAAGAGTAGGAGCTCAAGGCACTAGGGTCACGATGCCGTTACCTAATGAGATGGTTACCGCCCATATTAGTAGATTTAACTCGCGTCATGTTAATTATAAATTCATTTCTCGGCGCTGGTCGATTCGACTTTTTACAGCTGCCTCGACCCGCAGGGCGCCAGTATCTTGTGAACGTTACGACTCTCTCGTCATCCAACGTCTCGAGATCTTCGAAATAAGATGGCCCGCTACAGTCATGACCAAGTCCAGCAATACCTAGACTACATCTCCGTTCCTGTAGAAGAACGTGCCTTCGCCTATGCGGGAGACCCTGAGGAAAGGCTCCAGTTCTTGAAAAGGCTCATTTATTTCCAGTTGGCCAAAGTCCCGTTCGAGAATCTGAGCCTACACTATTCCCCAGACCGAACCATTTCCATGGATATCCATCATCTCTTCGATAAAATGGTAACGCGACAGAATGGCCGAGGAGGGTATTGTATGGAAATTAACACATTCTTTGCTTCGATCCTCAGAAGCCTCAACTTCGATGTAATTTCGGTGGGAGGCCGAATCTCTAACGCTATGAAGCCAGGTGGACGGATCCTCGATATGAGTGAATTGGAGTTTGGAAGCTGGTATGTGTTAAAGTCCTTGACTTTGAGTATGTGGTCGACTGATGATCCTAACAGGTCGCACATACTTAACATTGTGACAGTCGGCAGACAGAGATTTTTTGTTGATTGTGGCTTTGGCAGCAACGGTCCGACCTTGCCAGTCCCCCTCCAGGATGGCTTTACTTGTCGGAATACCGGGGACAGCTCGGGTGGAACTGAGCTTTGTCTTCAGCGTAAGCATATCCCAGGAAACACTCACAATACGGCCAATCAGCTTCTCTGGATCTATAATGTCCGGTTTGACGAGACCGGACCGTGGATCCCACGTTACTGTTTCCCCGAACTGGAATTTCTACCTAACGATTTTTTCGCGATGAACTTTTTCGTTAGCAACAGTCCCACCTCATGGTTCACACACAAGATAGTCTGCATGAAGTTCATCGTTGATCATGATACTGGAACTGTTCTTGGGGAAATTGCGCTCTTTGAAACCGTTGTCAAGGAACGGAGATACGGGAAGAGTAAGACCTTAATGGAGATCAAGAGTGAAGAGAATCGAGTGGAGGCTTTGAGAAAGTACTTCAATATAAAGCTAAGCTTGCCAGAGATCAATGGGATCAAAGACGTGGTGACAATGATTAGGCAATAACTGCGTTACTGAGTCATTTGTCCAATATGGCCTCGACTATATTCCACTCGTTTCTAGTTCAATGTCCCAAGAACGACACAATTTGATGAACTTGAAGATAATATCCTATAAATTATATTATATAAAAGGACGATGAGTAGGAGAAGTGGCAATGTTACAACCACGTCATGATTCGCAAGAGAAGTTTCATACAAATAAAGCTAACTTAGATTTTCAAGAAATTAGCAGGATTAAAGTTAATGCTAATTATTTAGAAAGGCTTGTTTGCTCCTAGCTACTTTAATTATTAACAAATAAAATTAAAGGATAATATTAACGAATCGTATTATAGAATCAGTTTCACAACTTTTGGTATAACCCACTCTTAGTTTCGCTATTACCATTGACATCGATCCCTCCGACATCCTCCTCACACCCAAATTTAGTACGCAAAGAGGTCCCCTCAATATCGCAGATTGTATCACACGCCATGCACTATCCGCTCTTAATTGTTTCTTTCACTGTATCTGACGCACTAATCCCATGCTCTTACAAGGCTACATAGAACGTGATGTTAAGCATCTTATTGCACATGATCAAGCCACAGAGTTAATCAATCTGAACACAGGAGGTATCCTCTGGCCCGGCTTCATTGCGGCATGTGAGGCAAACAGCGCATACTTACGACGCTGTACGCTCGCATGTTTATATAATTCTGGTTCCTATGGCTTTAGAAATTGTGAATCCGCTGTTAGCATCTCAAAGGAAGTATGGCGTAGGAGAGACGGTGGTCTAGGTGATGTCAGCTGGGTCGATATGCTCCGTAAATGGGGAATACAGCTGGTCTTAACTTGAGTTGATATATGTAATATTGGTGTGTATTTTATATAGTAAGCGGACATTAGATTAACTAGTTACGAAGTATTAGAACGAATTGGTTTAGATATCGACCAGAACAGATATGAGTCTTATTGAAGATTTGTTATTGTAGTTTGATTCTCGATCACTACAGCGGGCTGGACAATGGAACGACAGTAGTTGTTATTAAGACTTAATAAAAACTGCCGCATAGATGAGGAGCCGATGGTGAATTCCAACGATTGGACTGTGGTTTGTATTAAAAATGCCAATTTAGGCGTAGTATAGGAGAGCCCATAATGTTTTGACGGCAATCATAGGCGGGAGGATTAATCTCAAGGCAGGGATCTAGGTGTAAATTATGTCGGCGTAATGTGGTATAATTTGAAATAAGTCACGAAAGTCGGACAGATTTGATAATCATTAAAGTTGTACTGATACCCAAAATGATGACAGTAACGAAGGCGAGCTTACGATATTTCTGAGCTCGAAGAGTAAATTATCAAGGAGGAAGGTAATAAATACTAAGTTTTTGAAAGATTAAAATTAAATCCTATTCACTTTTGCTAGTTACTCATATCTGACTTATCTAATGACCTCTTTAATATCGGAGAATCCATGAGCTGATCCCAATTAAGCATCATAATGGCATTCTGCTTCGATATCAGGACCTCATCTGCACCCCTTCTGACCACCTCGTCGCTATAAGCCGTGATTGCACTCTTCAAGCTAACTGCTCCCGAAGCCACTTTCTTCATCGCATCAACGAAGTGACTTGCATCGCAGATTGCATGATTCAAGCCCTGGCCACGGTCTGTGAACATTAGTCTATGTGAACCCTTGCTCAAATACTACGTTGTACAAAACTTACGAGGGGTCATTGGATGTGCGGCATCCCCAGCTAATGTAACTCTTCCATCGTGATTATCCCAGGGAACTGGAACCCAATAAGCCATCCTGTCATAAGTAACATTTGTATCGTCCGGCATCCACAGGGCTGCAGAACGAAAAGGCTCACACATAACCGACGCCTTTTGTTTTAATTCTGCAAGACGTCCTGCGCTATCCAGCGATTCATCCTGTTTGCCCAACCAGCTATTAACGACCTGGAATCGCCAGTGTGCTGGATCTTCTGGATCAGGAACATCTTGAACTAGGAGGGTGTCAGTACCTGGGTTACACGATGTTCAAGACAACGTACTTGATAGGAAGGAAAGAAGTCCAGGTCGGACCGCAAGACTAAATACAGGATGTGCACTTCGAATAAATCGCGCTTTCTCCGCATCTCCGTACGTGACAGCTACATTGGAATGCACAATCTCCATCGGTGTCACTTCTGCCTCTGAACCTAAGATGATCTCGCGGACCTTGGACCTAGGGCCATCGGTTCCAATAATAAGAGTCCCCGTAGCACGCTCTCCATTTGCAAAGATAACAGTAGCTCCGTCCTCGTCGTACTGTACGTCAACAAGTTCATAACCATACTAATTTTGACTATCAGTAGCATTCGGCAACAATTTCCAGCTCACACATGCCTTAATGTCTATGCCCTGGCTGCAGAACGCCCTCATCTTCCTCCTGGACACCCTGATGATCCTTGGAATAGGCATAGCCTTCAATATTGTCCCATCCAAACCATTATATATTCTCATTTCGTCGTGCTCGGGCGCATCTAAAAAGGGATCATTCTGCGTCTCCTTCAATTTCGTCCTTAGATCGGGAGGAAGGAGGGCTTCGAGCTGCGGCAGCGACCAGTGTATTCCCAAGCTCCACTCGCGCGGTCGGTAGTGTGATGCTGAGGACTCGGATTCAAAGATAGAGAAATTTATCCCAGCCTGGCGACACAATTTCTCGTTAGTAGAGAGCGCAGACTTTAGTTAAGATATAACTCCTGCACTGTACCTGCTCTAGGCCATGAGCAATCAGGAGGCCCGTCACTCCTGTAAATGGCATGTCAATTCCTGGGCTCATCGTACACCACTGCACCACATCATACCTGCGCCAATGATAAGGACATGCATGTTGTTATTTACAGGTAAAGTCACGTTTGCGCCCAGTAAAAAAAAACACGCGATCGTAAAACTGCAAGATAGTATCAATTGATATTGATATTGATATATACAAAACCACGTCGAGGCGCGAGGGAGCTAAGGAGGGCGAGACGACCGGCAAAAACGGACTTAGCCATGCCTTTCTAACTGATGATGAATTAGTGCGCTTCCAAGATTCGAAAAAGGAGGGGGCGTTGATTGCGAACAATTCCAGGAAAGCGCACGGCTCAATTGTGGTTGGCTCAATTCAGTAAGCGTTGGTCGAAACCCTTCGCATCCGTTGATAACGTGTGCTGTAAGCATTTTCTCGCAACCTCAACGGCTTCTCTCGGTCCTCAACGCAACAAGCCATCTCATAGCCCAGAGGAGACCCCATCCCAGGCGGCAAAGCGAGAAATACGGAAATCCAGCTGTTGATAGAAGGAGCTACCGACATGGGAACCTAAGAACGACAGTCTGCCTCTGCCTCCACCGCCACCGAGAGAGGGAACTTAAAAGCAACAAACACCGTTTCACGACAATGCCGACCGAGGATAATTGTCTACCATTATCTGGAGAGGCTTCTCTCGAGCAACTGGTTTGCAACCGTGAAGCTAACTACAAGGATCACGTCTTTGCTCACAGGGATTAGGCCCACGGACTACAAGGGAGCCAACAAGATGCAGCGCTTCATGCTTACCCCGACGACGACTCCGCGGTCCAACATTTATCGCAGGATGAGGACAGCAGCGGTAATGCTGTAAGAGCTATTTATTAGTCCCTATCTCGTAGTTCGACGCCTCTTGCTAATATTTGTTTTGTTGTTTTAGGATGACGACACGTATAGTGACTACAATGACGATTACGCGTTAGTTTCTCTGTCTAATTTCACGAATCACAACGGGTATTGAATAAGGTTCTTTAGGTCGAGCTTTTATACAAGCATCTTGAGCGAAGCAACAGACTATTATTGGGAGAATGGAAGGAGGTATCATGCACATCAAGGCGGCCGTAAGCAACCTTCAATAAATGAATATACCAGTGAACCTCTTCTAATCTGCGGATCTCTTCCCAGGATATCTATTGCCCAACGATGAGGTATGCCTTAACATTAGATGGAAGTTGAGCAGTAGATTGACTAGCTGATAGGTCGAACTCGACCGGGAAGACATGAAACATCACGAGTGGATGCTGATAACAGACTTTCGGCTACACTTTTCCCCTATCGGTGATAATCCTCAACGAATACTTGATCTTGGCACAGGCACAGGTAAGAGACCCTATGGATACGAGTTGATATACTGAAGCTAAAATATATCTAGGGATATGGGCTATGCAAGCCGGTAATTCTCTTTCTACATAAATTTCTAGTGCTAGCTAGGTAGCTGATAAGAATAGCTGATCGCTATCCATCTGCCGAGGTTATTGGTACAGGTGTGCACCCTTCCGTCAAATTTCCTACTAGCTTAACACTGAAAGATTTTTAGATATATCTCCTGTTCAACCTACAATGTAACTGCCCGGCAAATTCTCACATATTGTATAATATCCTCATTAAGTTTTAGGGTGCCTCCGAACTTAACTTTTGAAGTTGATGATCTAGAAGCGGAATGGCTATATAGACCAGGAACATTTGACCTTGTTCATGTTCGATTCATGTTTATTGCTATCAAAGACTACCCAGCAATGTTAGATCAAGCGTATAAGTCAGTATTATAATCTTAAAACACCCTATTCACTAACACCATCAAGGACCTTGAAACCAGGTGGATACGTTGAGCTTTCAGAATTGGGAGTCACTCCACAAGCTATGAACACAAACTACCCGCCACCATTGCAGATCTTCCGATGGCTTGACCTCTATGATGAAGCAATGAAGAAGATGGGCTTCAGTTTTAGGATAGCACACCATTTTAAGGATATGTTGACTGAAGCTGGATTTGTAGATGTAGTTGAGACAAGACTAGAAGTACCATGGGGCCCATGGCACAGTGATAAGAGACTCAAAGCTATAGGGCTTTGGCATATTGGTCGGTGCTCTACATTCAACAATGAGTTGGTATAATACTAATGCCTCTATAGAACAACTCAAACAAGGCCTACAGGGGATTGTTATGGGACTCTTTACTCGATCTTTGGGTTGGACGCCAGAGCAAGTTGAACTCTTCCTGATTGAGTTACGCAAACAACTGAATGATAAGAATTATCACCTTCTCGATCATGCGTGAGTATTCATTTTCTCATAAATACCTCCATCTTAAATTAATACTTATTCATGTTGTAGTTATGTCGTTTATGGCAGAAAACCTCTCGCAAGCAGTAACACCCATTGAACCAAGGGTAAGATCAAAACCATACAGAAGTAGAGTTACCGTTGAGTTATTCATCCTCTTGTATCCGGATAACAACTGCGGGAGAGGCGTCCTGGCGTGATCTCGGTTTCGGGGCCAGGAAGGGAAGGGGTGGGTAATATATTATAGTCGAAGATTATATCTAAATATGGCTCAGCCTTAGCTCCGGCTATTGGCTCATTCAGCAAATTGGCATTAATGTCAGCCATGCCATTAAGTCTAGCCTCTTCATTCTTGACGAACCTGATTATGAGAAAGTATAGACAGTTCGATCACCATCAACTATACAAGAACAATCCTTCTAATATGACTACTCCTCAAATATCTAATATTGATATCAAGGGCATATCTTACAATTTAGAGGTCGATATTGCATTTATAACAGCATCAGGCGGAATATCATGATCAGAAGCTTCGGGTATTGTTAGGTGCGAGGTGTCCCATGGAAATACGGGCAGCTACTGTCAATACCTTTTTATTTAGTTTTATTTCTTCAGAGGCCATGATATCAATGTTTCTTCGAAGTGATTTTGAAGAAATCGACTAATGCGCCGGAGGTTGTGTACCTTGAAAAGCCAAAGTTGATTGCACAGGTAGGTGCTGTTGACGGGGGGGAGGGGGGTAGTCAGAAGAACGTCAGGATCCATGGAATGTAGTTGGCTCTTTATATGTGATGGTTCTTTAAGGAGCCTTGTTACTGAATGTTCTTAAAAATCAAGGCCGCGTTCCTCGTCTAGTTCGTCGTATCTAGTAAATGAGGATCATATCTATTTTCACAACCATCAAAATGCGTTGAAGCACTTAATTCTTGGTATGTTTTTTTTTATGAATCTGGATTTATATTACTTTATCGTTTTGTACACAATACATACTTAGAAGACGAGTTAAATATTCTTAAGCGTAAAAACATTCATAATATTATTTAATTAATATTTATATAGTTTAAAATTCATCTAAAATTATAACAATTTTCATTAATCTACCGTACTTAATATAAGATTAACGCTTTATTGAGCACAAAAGCATGGTAATTGTATTGTGCATGCATCCGCTCGAACTCTTAACACTGGAGAGAGGTTATAATACTATTATTCTTCAAGTTATAGCCGCGGTGTACGCCGAAGAGAACTCTGATTTATCTGGAGTGGTAAGTAGCAGCTTCAAAGTATCCTCAAGTCGTTTACTTTTCCTATATGAAGCATGTGAATTTTAAATTTGAAGTTAGACTAGGGGTTGTAAAGGCGTTGCCTTATTTGTTAAGATTATCAATAGTAATATACTCCATTAGGTTATTGTGCCATGTAGGTCCTCATTAATATCATTATTACGATTTAAGAACGAATAGTTGTATTAATATTTGAATAAAAGAAAATAAAACCTAGCTTTTGGTGGTATGTAACGAGAAGGCACCCCAAGGTCTGTTCCTCTACATCAGGCAGGCTACGAGGAGTTCATGTAACAATTTGGAGGGAATCCAGAAGACGGTGGAAAAGTATCCGAGAAATATCAGAAAGATTATTTTATTTGGCGACTCACTGTTCGGAAATGTCTGTCAAAACTAGATGCTCAGTTTTCGGCTTTATAAATTTCCCGTTTTATCCGTGCCGTCCCTCACCAACACAGCACCACGGATACGCCAAGCACTTGGCGTTGAGTTTAACTTCTTTCGTTTAACACGAGTAGAGATTTGCCTAGCTCGTGCCCGGGCTCCCTCCGTAAGCTTTAATCGTTCAAATTAGGACCAAATTCGACTTATTAAATAAAGTGGGCCTTGAAAGCCAGGGGTCCCACCCACGTGTAAACTGAATAGGCTCCCGCTTCTCAACTCAACAACAAACTGGATTTCTTAGGAACATCTCCACACGCCCAAATCGACTTTTTAGAAATAACTCGACAACCACGCCACCTACCAGAAATTGGACACCAAGAATCGATTCCTCAAGGTCAACTCTATACTGCCCAGTAATAAGAAGCCCCTCGTAAACCATAATTGTCCAAAAGTAAGCAAAAAAAGGAAAAACCTAAACGAACAGCGAACTTACCTCCTCCAAGAAACCAAAGCCCTGATCGAATATGTTAGTCAGAAACTAGCTACAGAAGGTTATAAAGGTTGTAAAACTTGTCCTATACTATCTGACAACGCTTTAAACTTCTTAAAAGCTATGAAATCGTTCTTGAGAAGCCTAAAGGATAATAATAACAAATACAACAAATATACAACACTTAACATAACAAATAATAAGCTAAATAAAATACAACAAGATTTCAAAAAGCTTAAACATTAATTTAGCAAAATAACAAGCTTTATTTAAGGTTACTCTACTAAAAGTAGTTTACCATAGTCAACAAAATCATCATAAGCTAATATTATATCCTTTAACAGAGGTTATAATATGTCCTTATACATTAAAGTTATAACTATTATTATAATTACTAGAAGTTAAATTATACTTGAAATTAAAGAAATATATATTAAGTTTACAAATAAAATTATAATTAAAACTTTTAAAGGCTNAAAAAGACTTTATAGTAAAACTTATTAAACTCTTTAATAAAGTTATATTTAAAGCCTTAAGCATAAGTTAAAATGTTAACAATAATATCTAAACTATTATATTAAATATAAATTAATAAATAAGTATATTTATTGTTTTAATTTAAATTTAAATTTATACAGTCTAACAGTTTAACCAGACTGTAAGGCACTCAGACCGTACGGTTTGGACTGTACGGTTTCGTCTGGACTGTTCGGCCAGTCTACTAGTATTGTAGTGTATTTTAACCACTTGGTTAGAGTAATTGCAGACTAAGACTACAAGTATAATTATGTTCAAAACTTAGGCATATGTAGCCAGATGAGTTGTTTTGTCTAGTTTGAAGATGTAATTATAATCTGTTTGAATTGCCTAGTAGATAAGTATTGTAATTATAACATTTAACAATATTAATATAGTCGATCTTATATGTATAAGTTTAGCTTAAAGTCCTTTACAATGTCTTATAATTATATTTGTTAAGATATTGTAAGAACTTATGTAAAGTTAACGTTTTCTAAGGTTTAAGATCATTTGCTCTAATGTTATGATATCTATATTAATAAGCATGTTAGCTTGAAGGTCATCTACAAGGTAAACTTCTTTATGTATTATTGCTTTTACTAGTTTTAAGGTTTTTAGTTTAATACTAAGAAAGTATATATCAATTATTATATATTTCAAGGACTTATAAGAATTATTTGTTATACTTTAGACTATAAGTAACATTATTATAGTGTAGATATCAAGTTTATCCTTAAGTTGTTGAAGGAAGAATACTTGATTTACTAATGTAGCTGAATAGTTGTTATCTAAACAAACAAAAGCTAAATTTGTACTTTTAATTAAGTATATTTATACTTTAGTATAAGTAAAGTTATAATAGCTTATACTAGTACTGATATATAATAATAAGGTAATTAACTTCTTCTCCTTAAGGTTTATTAGTATAATAAGGAGATTAGCCATTAGTAGTTAAACAAGTTTTAATTTAAGTATGATTACTTTAGAACATAAGAGAAGATGTTTGAAGAGTTTATTATAAGATATAAACGATTGATAACAATGATTATAATTAAGTTATTATAAAGTAATTACTAGCTTAGGTTTAGTTATGAAGTAAGTTGTTATAAAACTTAAGGTTAACAATATAACATGTAATATTATAAAAAGATCAATGTTTATATTATCTTTTTTAGTATTAACTTTAGGTTCTTCATAAATATTATAATTATTTAGTTTATATAACATAATACCTTCTGATTTATATATATAAAGGTTATGTAAATCTTATTGTTAATTGTTATTAAGATAACTTGTTAACTTTACTATAAGTTCTTCTAATGTTACAGGTTTTACCTAACAAGCTGATTGGTGTAGGCTTGAGGCTTGGTATACAGAAGGTGTACATAGAGAACCTAACAATCAGAAGTCATGTGATGGAGTCTTGGGATCCTTAGGGGACTCCAGAGGACTCCAAGGATTCTAAGGACTCTAAGGACTCTAGAGGGTCTAGTTGGATTTTATTATTTATATAAGCATACTGTAAGAATATGAGAGTAGACTTCTCGTGTTCAACCTAAATACATTACTAGATCTTATACTTGACTTAGTCACTTACTTGTGTATTACATGTTTTCATTGTTTTTGAACATCTACTTTATCCTTGGTTATTCAGTGACCTGGATAGTGAAGTTTTATAACATTTTGAACACTACTTATCTTGATAAGTCAGGATTTGAGAATAGACATACCAATAGATAACAATAATGAATAACAACCTGAAGAAGGTTTTGAAGAAGGCTCTGAGGAAGAATCTGAAGAGGAATCTGAGGAAGTATCTGAGGAAAGTTCAGAAGATAGTTCTGAAGAAGATCCAGGTGAGAACCAGACTATCGAGGAAACTAATATCTAAGAAGGAATATTAGAGGAAGTTGTTATGTTACCAAAGCAACTTGTTAGGTTAACAAAGGAATTAACTGTTGGAGAATTATCAAGAGCTTTGAGGAAGAAGCTAATACCTTTATTATCTAAACCTAACTTAGAACCAGTTTAAGTATTAAGAGCTTCAAGCTTAAACCTTAATCTAGACTTTGAACTAGAAGATGATGTTGAACAAGTTTTAATAGTAACATCTAAGGAAGTCAAGATTACTAAGTTAGACTTGTTCTATAAGGACAAAAAGAAACTTAAGGCATATCTTGCTTAGACAAGAACTTATTTGGTGTTGAACGATTACTTATTACTTAGAGATATACATAAGGTTTTATAGGCATTTATGTATTTAAGAAAAGTAGTTAAAACTTGGTTTTAACCTTTCAAGAACAAATGGTTTATTACAAACAGAAGGACAATGAACTAAGGGGTAAGAAATATCCTTAGAAGTTGGGAAAATTATACAGGAGAACTTAAATGCTTGTATGAAGATGTTGATAAGAAAAGGAATGTTGAAAGATGGTTAGCTTACCTTAGGCAAACTAAAAGCCTTAGTGAATATGTAATGCTTTATTGTTAGTATATAGTATCAGTTAATTAGGGAGAGGAGGTGTATATATACTAGTATAGGATTAGATTGAAGGATTTTATCAAAGAAGAATTGTATTGACAATTTGTAGTTATTATATTTAATATTCTTGTTAACTTGTCTATTAAGATTGGGAATGAATAATATAAGATGATCTTAGACAAAAAGGGTAGATTGTACTTTAATTAAAGAAAGACTAATAGCAAGAAGGATTGTGAAGACCTTATAGAGTTAAATGCTATGAAGAAAGGAAAAACCTTTAAAAGAAGAGGAAAGAAACACTTTAAAGGNAAAAAGTAAAAAGGGGAATTCCTTTGGAATTTCTCCTGAGGAACTTGACAACAGAAGAAAGAACAAATTGTGTTTTAAGTGTGGACTTTCTAGGTATATGATAAATACTCATAAGAAAGACATTAAGTTAAGCTTGTTGGTTAAAGTTAAGGTTATGAGAATCTTAAGAATTATGGATATTTTGTTAGAGTTTTCAAAGGAGGAAAGCTTGAACAAGGAAGGAAATTCCTTAGAGGAAGAAGAAGAACAATAGAATTTGGTAATTATACTAGAAATCATTGTTGAAACTAATGTAGATGAAATGGTAATAACAAGAATCTTAGAAATAAGTTTTGTATTAATAAGAAGGATTTAGTATAGAGGACACCCTTGAAATCAAGGGGAGGCTGTTAGCTTAAATAGATAAAGATCTATGTTAGGAGTTAGTAGAATCTAGATGATAGTGCTGGTAGAGTTTAAAGCTTTACTAACAGAATAATATCTTGTTTCTAGAGAATTATTAGTCTTGAAGTATTATCTTACAATTAGCATGAGAAGACTAAGAGGATAGGAAATCTTGGATAGAAACTAACTTTATAAAACTGTATAGTAAGAAAAAGTAATTGTCAAGGAACAAGAACTTGATCTTGAGGATCTTGCTTTAGTTTATAAAACTAACTTATAAAGTATTGTTATAAAGAAGGGATTATACGAAATCCTCTTACTAGTAGAAAGAATTAAGATCTAAGATGACTTTGACTAAATGCCTGAAGAAGTTTGGATGATAATTGAAGAAGGGTTAAGCTATGTTGTATAGGGAAGACATAACATATAACATAAAGGACTTCTAATGATAACCTACTAATAAGATTGATTAGAAGTTGAAACTTAGTATGGAGAAATCTGAGGATTAGGAAAATCAGTAGAACAATTACTTAAAGCTAAACAGTATTATGCTTAACAAGAGTAAAGGGAACTAGTGGAAATTGTTATCGGACAAGTTAACTAGGACATGGAAGTGTTGTTTACGGTTAATGAATTAGAAGAAGATTCACTACCTTTGGAGTTATTTATTATGTTGTTAGAAGAGGATGAGATAAGTTAGAGGATTAACTAACAGTTTAACTAGGAAGTAGTAGTATACTCCTTGAATTCTATAAGAAGAATTCTTATGGTAAGTAATGTTTCTATCATTAAAATAAGGGAATATCTTGGGAATGAGATAGCAGAATGAGTACAAGATGTATGTGCATTTATAAACGATAAGAGTCTAGATGGACCAAGGTTGAGGAACCTTGTTATGAGGCAAATAGTGTTATTTGAAGAACTTCAGGAGAATGCTGAAAATCTAGAAATCACCGACGACATTTCAGTTGACAATGTTAGAAACATTAATCTTTACTTGATGAATAATAAAAGTTTATTATATATTGATATAATATTATATGGAAAGCTAGTAAAGGCCTTGATTGATTTAGGAGTTGAAAGAAACTTTATTAATGAACAAGTTATGAAGTGACTTAGACTTAGTATAAGAGTCAAGGACAACAGTTATCTGATATCATTAGCAAACAGTACTAAGGTTCAGAAGTGTATTAACGTTTAAACTTAGAACTTAGATATAAGGTATAGTAGAAGTTACTATGAGAAGATATCTTTTGATGTTACAAGGTTAAGAACATATTAGGTTATATTAGGAATTGAATGGATGAGGAAGTATAATCTAATAATTAATTGGAGAATGAGTATAATTATCTTCTTGGAAGAAATTATGTCTTTAAGAGTTGTTCATGTTGATGAAACTATAAAATATATTCTTGAAGAATATTATGAATAGTTAGAGTTATTCATAGAAAGACTTGATAATTCAGCCTTACCTGAGTATAAACCATAGGATTATGAGATAAAGCTTAAAGAGGGGTTCAGACTAGCTTACAGACTAATTTATCGAACAACTCTTGTTGAGGATAAGGTGATGAAGAAATGGTTGTTTGGGAAAATGGTGTTTAAAGGTTTATACAGAGAAGATCATGGCAAAGCTAGAGTATTACTGTATTATACGAAGAAAGGAGATGATCTGTTAGGACAACCTTGTAATGATTACAAACACTTGAATAGTAAGACTAAGAAAGACTAATACCTCTTATCATTGATAGATTTAATAATGGACAAGCTAAAGGGAATTGTTATATTCATTAAGCTAAACTTATAGTTAGCATTTAATCTGGTCAGGATTAAAAAGGATAATAAATGGAAAGTTGCTATTCGAACAAAATACAGATTATTTAAGTTATTAGTTATGATATTCAATATGACTAATACTCTAGTAATATAACAGAGAATAATAGACTGGATATTGAAGAAATATTTAAAGAAATTCGTGATAATATATCTTGATAATATAATTATATACTCAAGGAGTATTAAGGAACATTCAGAGTATATTAAGCTTGTTTTATAAGTATTATAAAGGGCAAGATTATGCTATAAACTTGTTAAATACAAATTCTATAAAGAACAAGTTCAGTTCTTAGGATATTGAATTTCTAGAAAAAGAATAAAAATTTTCGATGATAAGATTTAGTTAATCAAGGAATAGAAATTACTTAAGACAGTTAAACAACTATAAAGTTTCTTAAGGTTAGCTAACTATTATTAAAGATTTGTAAAAGATTATTTTAAAATCTTTGTATTATTGACTAAACTTATAAAGAAGGACTAGGCTTATGAATGGAATAATGTTATGAAGAAAGTATTTTAAAACATAAAGAATGCTTTTGTAAAAGGAGATTTCTTAGGAATCTTTGATTTAAAAAGAGGAATAAAGATTGAAATTGATGCCTCTGATATAGCATTAGGAGTTGTATTGTTATAATCATAGTAGATTAGTAAACGAAATTACTAAGTATTATTAGTATTTTGGTTAAGAAAGCTGAATGTTGTAAAAAGAAATTATCAGACATTAGATAAGGAAATGTTAGTTATTATAAAAGCTTTAAAGTATTAAAGAGTATATATAGTTGAATCTAATAAAATAGTTGATATACTTTTGGATTACTATAACTTCTAATACTTTATGATAACTAAGTAGTTAAATGTAAGGTAAGTATAATAAGCAAAGAAGTTATCTAAGTATGATTTTAAGATTACTTATATAAAGGGTGAAAATAATAGAAGAGTAGATGCTCTAAATTAGAAGCTTGAGTATTCAGCTAAAGAAAAGGAGAAAAGTGAACTTATATTAAAAGAAGATGAAGGTGGATTCCTGGTATATAATAGAGGATAACTTATGGTTATTATAATGATAACAAACAAACATTAGGCTGATTAGATTAGCAAAGTAACCAAAAGGGAAAAAGAAGAAAATGCTTTACTAGACATGACTAAAGGTAAATAAGAGAAAATCAAAAACATCTGGTATAAGAACAAGAAATTATACATACTAACAAGATTAACAAAAGAATTTGTCAGAGAACAACATAGTTTACTATATAATAAACATATAAGAGTAGCTTAATATTATTATTAAATTAATAAGGATTACTTTATTATGAAGTTATGATTAATAGTTAAGAAAGTAATTGTAGAATACAAGATTTGTAAGAAGGTTAAGAATCCAAGAAGGAAGTCTTGAGGATAATTACATCTTACACAAATACTTGACAATCTATAAGAATTAATTAGATAAGATTTTATCATAAAATTATTGATTTTTACAGATTGTATAACAAAGGTTAAGTATGACTTTATCTTTGTAATAATTGAACATTATATTAATTTTGCAACATTTGAACTGTTTAAAAAGATTTAAGGAGTAAAAAAGGTAATTGATATATTCTTATGAAGAATAATGTCTAAATGAGAACTACTAAAACAGATAATCTTTGATAAAGATATTAGATTTATATTTAAATTTTGGAAAATAATAATAACAAGAATAAGAGTTAAGAGGAAATTATCAACAGTATAGTATTTACAAACTGATAGAAAAACAGAATGTTTAAACAGATAGTTAGAAGAATACTTAAGATGTTATATTAATTATGATTAAGATAATTAGGTTGATTATTTATTAATGGTAAAAATAGTATATAATGTTATATTACATGAATTAATTAAGATTACTTTATTCTATGCAAATTATAAATAAGAATTAAAAAGATTTTATACTAGATTAGAATTAGAATCTACAAGTGAATTAGTTGAGATTTATGTAAAACAAATAGAAGAAATGCATGAAAAAATCAAGAACTTACTTTAATATACTAAGGAAAGGATAAAGAAGTATTATGATTGTGGACACTTAATAAAACTAGTGTACNAAAAAAGGGAATAAAGTTTATCTTCTCAGAAAAAACATCAAAACAACAAGACTAAGTAATAAACTTGACTGGGTAAAGATAAGATTATATGAAATTAAAGAAGTCTATAAGCCTTTAATATATAAATTAAAGTTATCAACAACAGTTAAGATATATCTTATCTTCTATATTTTACTTTTTAAACTAGCACTTGAAAACACCTAAACATTAATGCTAGAAGAAGTTGATCTGGAAAGAGAATATGAAGTTAAGAAAATCATTAGTTATAAGATGTATTATAAGAAGTTATAATACTTGGTTAAATGGATAAGATATCCAGAAAGTGAGAATAAATAAGAATTTACTTTTAATCTTATAAGTTGTGAAAAGTTATTAAAGGTATATTACCAAGCTTATCCTAGAATGGATTTCTAGGCGATGGAATTGCAAGGTTGGAGAAGAAGAGATCAGTAATAGAGAAAGAAGCCTCGTCTAAGTTGGTAGAACATAACTCTTCAGACAGTTTCTCTTACCTCTCTTTCTCTTCTATGGCATCAAGCTTGTCCAAGGTTTTCAGACTACGACGAAACATTTCCTGGGCATGCTTCTTCAGGAAGGATTGTTGCTTCTTCAGACAGGCTAGGCAAGCCATCATCTCTAAGAGAACTTCGTTGGTTTTCTCTTTCTCCTCCACAAGCCAGTTATGCTTGCGCTTGTATATGAGGAAGGAAGAGGAAATGGCTCCCTTGCCGTTATAAGATTGCTTATGACGGGAATACTCATTATAACAGTTGAAGTCAAGGTTTATCTTGTAGACAAAACCATTTCACTTGCAAAACGAACAAGGTATTACTTCAAAACCAAATTCGTCAATATAATCACCTAAGGCTGTTCTCTCTTGATATTTTCTTGATCTTGTCTTTTCTTTTGTGTTACTCTCAGAACGTTGTCGTTTAGGTGGCATATTAGAAAGGAAGGAGGAGTTGCTAAACAAAGAGATTGTTCGAAGATGACGTTTTAGTGTCAGGACAACACTAAGTGAGAAAGGGGATAATATTATGGGTTTTACTACAATATGTTAATTGGTGTAAGCCTGAGGCTTAGTATAGATACATTGTACAAGAGAACTTAATAATTAGACAGTCATGTGATAAGGACTTGGGACCTGGGGGGTCTAAGGTCCGTTGGCTTAGGACCTGGGGATCTGGGGGTCCAGGGGTCCAGCAGTATTTCATTATCTATATAAGCATGCTGTAGAAACATAAGAGTAGACTTCTTGTGTTCAACTTAAATACATTATTGTATTTTACCTTCGACCTAGTAATTTGCTTGTATGTTATACGTTTCCGCTGTCCTTGAACATCTACCTTATCCTTGGCTATCCAGTGACCTGGATGGTGTAGTTTTGTAACAACTTGTTACAAACTATAATACTTTGGTAAAAGACTTACTTGAAGAGTTACAAGCTAATCAAGCATTATATCAGGAGTTAATTAGCTAATTAAGATAGATAACTAAGGGTTTTAAATTTGATATTAACTATATTGTTAGTCAGTTATAATAACATTATAATACCTTAACCATGAGGTATATGAATATTAACTTATAAGTTGTACAATATCTGAATAAAACCATAAATAAAGAGTTATATATAAGTATTAACAAAGACCATAATAAGCTTAGAGAACTTATAAGAGCTTGAATTCAAGGTTATAATAATGTTGATTATGTTAAAGACTTATTAAATCAACACTTAATTACAGAATATATATTCTTGTTAAATAGAAGTCTTATTTTATAAACTTTAACAAAATAATAATATGTAATTACATTAACTACTAAATCAAAGTATATAACACTTTTAAAGGCTAACAAGTAAGGACAATAACTATAGTCCTTACTTAAAGAGTTAAGATAAAGTAAGTTGTTAAAGGACAATTTGAAGATTCTTATATTTAGTGATAATCAAGCTCGCATAATTATTACTAACAAACTAATAACACACAAGCATTCAAAGTATATTAACATTAGATATCACTAAATCAAGGATCTGATTATAAGTAAACAAATATTTGTAGAATACTATTCTACAGAAGATATAAAAGTTAATATGTTAACAAAGTTGTTAACTTATCAAAGCTTTTAAAAGTATATTGATAGAATATTTTAATAATCATTAAATTAGACAGAATCAGTAAACTTTACAATAAGTTAAACGTATGAAAACACTATATACAACTACAGGTTTATAAAACTGATTTCTTAACATTTTGCTAACAACAAATTGTTAGCTACAGTAGTGAAATAAGAGAACTGTTATAGCTTCAGGTATTTAATACACTTACATAACAAGCTATAGCAAAAGCCATATGAAGTTATAGAATCAGAGTCAGGGCAATTATCATACCTGTGAGACATTTTCACATGAAACGTACGTTTACAAGTGCGTATATGATATGGGTGTATTTCCCCAACTGTAGCTGTTATTAGCTAGTTGTTTTTGATAGTTGAAATTCATACTGTTCGCGTACGTACCAATGATAACAGTAGCCGTAGCCTGTTCAACAATAACCTTGTATATAATTTTGGCCTAACGAGCTGGTAAACCTGGCGCTCGAGGGGATAAGATTGTGTACTATTTATTTTTCATTCTTCTTATCTTTTATTTTTACTGTCCTGTTTAATATCATTAAACATCCATTTTTACTCGTTGCAAGATGGTTTTATCAACGTAATTATGTCCCCTCAGCTAACACTTTTAGAAGAAATGGTAACTGGAGTAAGGGATAGAAGATGTAGTTAAACACGTTGAATAATCTCAAACTCAAGAGATTCCTAGAAAAAGCAGCAATAACAGCCGTATTAGCGAAAAGTATGTTCAAGCGTTCTGACAATCCTGTAACTCAAATATCAGCAGGTTCACCATAGATAAGACTTTTACGATAAGGGGCGCAAGAGGCTGAATGGATATCCCGTTGGGGCGGGGGCATTTGGACTGTGGACATTGACCGACCCTCGAGCGATACCTGATCACTTTCACATCCCGCGCACGATTTTAACATCTATGTCAGAGCGACCTATTCCACACATACGACCAACTATATTAACAAACCTTCCCATCCACTGCAAACAGTTCTTCGTACATAACAGAGTGATGGTTGTCGCTTACGAGACACATCTACCCCTTCCAGAAAATGTCTTGTCCTTCTTCAACTTGACCCATAGAAATAAGGTCTATATCAGCACCTGGTAACTGTAATCTCCAAACACAAAGCTATACTAGCCCCAAGAGCACATAATCGAGATAAGTGTTGTAGACTGTTAAGAGTATACAAGGTAAAGGTTTATTCAAGCTGACACTAATAAGATTGAGGTTAGGAACTATAAGTTGACTTTGGGCCTGTTTAATGGGCTAGCGTGATAGGTAGATGGTAAGAACAACTGGAAGTCAATATTCCTGTATTTTACTTAGTAGTTTGCCAATTGTGGGGTTGTTAAAATGAATTCCCACAATTGGCTACAAATACGATCGACTCGTTTAGGATAAATGATTACAGAGGGATGTCACTTATGATGATATCTAAGACTACTACAGTAAGAACTAAATAGAAGTTGCTGCGCCGCGGCTGAAGACCGAGGATGTAATTAATAATTTATATAAATTCCTGCGATCGTTTCAAAATATCGAGACAATCTCAGCACTCAGTATCTTCATTTCCCCCTACGTTGTACTCATCAACAACATGGCATTGGAAAGCGATCTAGGCGTCGTCCTTGTCGTTGGGGGCTGCGGGTACCTGGGCTCCAATCTGGCCAAACAATTGTGCTCCGAATCGACTTGCTCGTTATAAGTCGGAGTCCCACGCAAAACCTAAACCAGAATGTCATTTACCACGCGTGCGACATTGCCGATCGCAAACAATTATCTGCTCTACTCTCTAAAATCAAACCTAGAGTAATCTTCTATACCGTGTCCCCAAGATTTACCGTATCGCTAAAACTCCTGCGCCAGACAAACGTTGATGGCACTCAAGCCCTGCTTTAAAGTGCAGCAGAGACCCCGAGTGTCCAGGCAGTTGTATACACAAGCACTGACTGGGCATGTGTGGACGCTCCAGGTGTAGAATTGACTGAGGATCAAGCAGTGCTCTACACGTAAGACAGCCATATCAGCGAGTACGCAAAGACAAAGGCTATTGCTGATGCCGAGGTGCAAGCTGCCAACTCGCCGTCCAAATTTCTCACAGCAGTCCTTCGTATCCCCGTTATTTATGGGGAGTATAACGAGCCGACGATCGGGACCTGGGTGAACCTAGTGAAGACGAAGCAGCATACTATGCAGATTGGAAATAGCAAGCGCCCCTTTGAATTCATATCCATTGAGAATGCTTACAATGCTCACATCTTGGCTGCGAAGGCGCTATTACGTGAGACCACAGACCCTCAAAATACTGAAGACTCCCAGAAGGGTAAGGTCAATGGTGGGGCGNTTTTTCGTCTCGGATGGTGTTAGCCACCTTTATTTTAACTTCGCTCGCAAATTTTTTGCCTTTGCTGGACACCCCGTTGTGAATAACGAAATAAAGGTTGTGCCGTATTGGGTAGCCTTGAGTATTGCAGCCTTAAGTGAGTTGGCTTATCTGATTTTTACGTTTGCAACCAAATCCCCGAATATTAGGAAGCTCGGGATTGTGTATTTGGGCTGTGGGAGTGAGTGGGACATCACTAAGGCGAAGGAGAGGTTGGGACATGAGCCACTTGATAAGGTTACAGCATTGAAGAGGGTTACAGAAGCGGAAGCAAAACGCTTAGGAATATAAGGCCACTTACTTAGAAATATATGACTTTGCTGAAGGTGTCATTCAATAACTCCATGGTTAAATGGTAGTTAGATTTTATAGAGTTTGGGTTTAAGTTACGTCCTTTTCACGCTTTGGCAGTTATAATTAGTCAAAGGCGATTAATTTTCATTAAAGGTTGAGAGCAGGATAGGCGGCATGCTTTTAATAGACAAATTTTGACTTGAATTCAAACCGATCCTATCCCTCTAGAAATCGAGGTTTTAATTCTGGAATCTAGGTTTCCAGGGACTAATTCCAGATCGGGTGCACCCGAGGAAATATGCTTAAAAGGAACTATTTCAGGAACTCGTTAGAGGTAAGATCTAGATGCTTGACCTTTTGTTTTCTCTAATAAAAATGCATAAAGTTAACTAATTAATAAATATATGTCTTAGTTTTTTTATTCTAAGCTGACGAAAATGATTAACCTGTTACAAATAGATCTCGGCTACCATTTTCTAATAGACTTGCAAAGTAATATTAGATTTCAGCTACTTCTAGCGTAACCATTAACTCATTATCGTCAAACATACCTGATATTCTAGATCTGATGAACATTGCAATAAAATGCTCTTAAATAACATTAAGCTTAATATCCAAAAACAAAATGATAAAGCATAGTCACATGCCAAGAAAAGTATATCCGTAACGGAAAGACATCATATCATAAATTATGGTTATTCCTGAAATTGAAATCATTGCATAAATCGCTAGATTCATATTGTTTGATTGGTCCCGAATAAAGTTGTGGGTAAGGATTGAGAAATAAATACGAATACAAATTTGCTCCACGTGGTAGTGCCAAGGCTTAACTCGAACGAGATTGCGGGACTACCTACCAAGAAACCTTCATCCTCCGTGCTACGTAGCATCAAGGTACCCCAGGACCCACCAACTCATTTGTGCGGAGGTACCCCGCACGGTCTAGTTGATCTCCCCCATTCTTGCTCCCCTGATTGTCCTTGTGTGAGGAGAAAGTGCACGGTGAGCTTATGATCAGTCCATACAATATGTTATCGAAGAAGATCATCCTGCGATGAATCGCTGTTAGGAACGTTTGCTAAGAACGCGAATAAAATTCTGAGCCGCTACGAGGAATTAAGCTTTTCGGTATAGCAGTCAAGAGGTCCAAGAAGGAAATCAAGAGATAGACAAAAGAAAAGTTGTAGTGCCGCATATCATTACTGTTTTCGTATTTTAATCCATGTAGGATGTGCAAGATGAAGCAAAAGCTTCCACGAATCACAACATACCCCAGCTACAAAGGGGAGATTCTCGGTGGAATGCTACTCCATTGACAACCCACAATATGTTGCTTGGGCAGCTTTGACTAAAACATGGAATATTTCTTCCTAGTATATATCAATAGAATCACCATGCATATCCCGCCTTTGCGACCCGCGATCACTTCCTTAACTTGCTTTCAAGGTCAACGCTGGTTAAGTGTACGACCAAGCTGCCATGCCTTCAAAGGTAGTATCTCCTTTACTTATGTTTACTCTCTTCTAACTTGAAGAAGGCTATATATTTGTACGGCATTGCGCCTTGTACAGGCGGGTTGGCTTTTGGCTATGTAAGTAACCTTTCCCTCAACTTGGGCTGCAGATGCCTAATGACTTGCAAAACAGGATACAGGATCCATGAGTAAGTTCAGCCACCGATGATATGCAATGGAATCCTAAGAAGATCATGAAGGTGGTATCCTGGCGATGCCTCAGTTCCTTGAATATTTCGACTACCCATCCAATTTCCGACAAGGTGGAATTACGGCATCAATCCAGGCTGGAGCTTTCGCGGGTTCGCTTTTGACGGGAGCATTCCTTGCAGACAGATTTGGTAGGAAAAAGACAATTCTGCTTGGGTCTGCTCTCTTCACAGTTGGTTGCGCGGTAGCTTGCGCCGCCAATGGACTTGCTGCACTAGTGGCTGGCCGTGTCATAAATGGATTAGGAAACGGTTGTCTTGCTATGATGGTTTGTTTTGTAATTGCTTTTCTACAATAGGTGTGCTAATCATTCTGAAAGGTGCCATTATACCAGAGTGAAATCGCCCCAAGAGAGTATTACTCCCTATCAACAGTTATGGTTGTCGTGCCGCTGACGAATGTGCTAGGGTTCGAGGACGTATCATCTCTGCGCAACAATGTTTCATCAATTTAGGAATTCTTGTCGCATTTTGGATTCAGTATGCATCAAGCTTCATTGAGGGTTCAGCTGCGTGGAGACTGCCCATGGGACTTCAAATGGTCGTAAGTTACCCTCAAAAAAGAAGAAATAGCAGAATACTCAGAGTCGCAAGGCTACCATAGCTTTACATATCACTATGTACTTCCTACCAGAATCACCGCGTTGGCTGGTTGCACAGGACCGACACGAGGATGCCCTTCACGTATTAGCTAAAATACATGCTGGTGGAAACACTGAGGATCTATACGTGCAGGCCGAGCTCGCAGAAATCATATCAAAGATAAAGTTTGAGAAAGAGCACAAGTCCCCTTCCTATGTATCTCTTCTATTTGGAGAACACGCTCGCCGTATGTGGATTGGTATTGGTGTTGTAAGTTCATATAATGACTCTTTAAAGCTCTAGATTAGGCTAATCAAATGAATATAGCAATTCTGGCAACAAGTCACCGGTATCAATGTGTATGACTACATATTTCCTATTCTATTCGATTAATTTCTAACTTCAACTAGTATCATGTATTATGCTGTATTTCTGTTCCAGCAGGCTGGAGTCCAAGGCACTCAGGCTTCTTTGCTAGCGAATGGTATCCAAGGAGCGGTCCTCAACGTCATCACATGGATAAATATGTGGTATATTGATTCTTGGGGGAGACGAAAGCCTATGGTCATCGGAGGCATAGGCATGGGTATTTCTATGTTGCTTATTGGAGTTATTATGGTTGCCAAGGGTAAGTAGACTCCACACTGTAAACTTGACCCATCAGTCTACTAATCTGGTTATTAGGTAATCCGGTATATGACTCTCTCACGAAGAAGACCAATTTCAACTTCACAGATGAGTCAGCTTCACATGCTGCAATTGCGTTTGTTTATATCTATGTCTTCTGGTTTGCCTTGACCTGGGCTTGCGTTGCATGGGTCTACCCACCAGAGATCTTTGCCACAAACATGCGTAGCAAAGGTACTTCCATGACTTCAGCAACGAATTGGTTTGTGGTAAGTTTAGGCATTATCTTTAGCACTTTGATCTAGCTTATGACTGTATTAGAACTTCTGGTTCGCGTTATATATCCCAACCGCTATGAATAAGATCAGGTAAGTATTCTCACGCTCATAGAACTTGTGTAAAATAAAGCTAATTTAAATAGTTGGAAATTATATATAATATTTGCCGCTATCTGTTTCTTAATTTCCATCGTAGTCTATCTATTCTTCCCAGTATGCTGTTCCCATTATTCATTTGTAGTAACGCAATCTAATAATATAAAACTACAGGAATCGGCCGGTAAGACCCTTGAAGAGATGGACTTCCTCTTTATTAAAGGTCGTACACCATGGGTATTTATGGATCACGAAGCTACTAAGGTTGGAGCGTTGTTTGATCGTGATATGGCTCACGGAGAGGCACTTACAGCTTTCGATGAAAAGACAATGGCTACTGGGCAAGTGGAACATGTTGGACATGTTGAAGCCGTTGATGTTTGAACGCCTTTGTCAGTCGTTCTAAGTTGACAGTTGATGCTTAGGACAAACCTGGGCAATTTGAGGTATTGTCGGAATGTTCTTTTTTCAAATAACCAGACATGCAGTTTCTATTCTGTACTTGCTCGCCATATATATAGCCAAATTAACTAGCGGTTATATAACTAGCGGTTATATAACTAACGGATGCTCAACACAATAATTAGAGAGTGATTAACGTTATATGGTTTAATATTGTCATGATCGTGCTGATGCCGTATATTTGAGACAGAAAAAAGGCATCAAAACCACTGTCTGGTTGGCCAATGAGAAAAAGGAGGGTCGAGTTATGTACGGTGGCCATATCGAGACCGACGGGCACCCTACTGGAATATGTCTGGGCTTTGAATCAAATGTCATATTCAATCTCACTCAATAACCTCCTGTAATCGAAGAGAGCGAATCAATTTATATCACAGTACTAAATGCGCTGCCTAAWTTTTTTTTGACCTGCTAACATTCATAGTTCGCATGCGACAGCGAAGCCAATTGACACAATATAATGTCTTCCGCTTGGAACTTCACCGCGACGCGCTGAGCAACTTTGTCAACCAGCTCATTTCCCGTCAATCGCAGTGGATTAAACCTTACCTTCCACACCACTATTCTCTACCTGATACCATCATAATTAAGACTCGAAAGCAGGGAGCGGAGGAAGAGTTCGACATCGAGAAGGCCATGTATCAAATGATGAGGGCCTTGCAAGGGCCGAAGATACCAGTTTACTATGGGGAAACAAAACATAATGGAGTCCCAGCCCTGATTATTTCAGATGTTGGCGGGGTACCTCTTAATGACAGAAACCTGAAACTGGACGAAGACGAGCTAAAAGAGAAGTTGGAGGATGTTTATCGAGCGACATTCGAATATGGAGTGTGTCAAACGGATTCAAAGTTGGATAATTTTCATTGGGTTAATAGTACAATTATTGCCTTACACGTAGATTTAGGGCGTTTCGAGTGGATTGAGCCAGAAGATCGTGATATGGTGTTAAAATCAGAGACATCATATCTTCTAAAACGATACAAAGATCACCAAGAGTCCCTTCCTGACGAATGCTGAAAGGGTTCGCAAAGTAACGATGTCGTCTTATTAATAATCCAAAACGGTTTGCTNAAAAAAGGTATAAGTCTCGATTAACTGGCAATATCGTGGACGATCGAGAACATGAGTGTCTGAATAGTACTATGCGCGAGTCATGTTGGAGACGAGATAATATGCTAAATATTTGAGAAGCTCAAACTGTAGTTAGCTTAACTCAGACTGAAATCTAGATTCGGATTTTGTTAGACTTACTCAACCAAGGTAAATAATTTTAAATTTTAAACACCTAGATTTACGTAAATACTACTATGCCGCTCTTTACTTTGGGATTAACAGAACTTGACTCTTAATGTTCTTCCCCTCTAAGATACCTAACATTTGATTTTAGTAGTTTCGGTAAAGTTGAACCACAGAATGTCCAGAACGGGATATCAGAATTGAGAATTATCACTATAAATTCATATTCATGTAAACTGCTATTGATTATATGGAAAGCAGTTTGTGGTCTTCAAAATTACTGGTAACATTTATGTGTGGTTAATATATGAGCAAGGAGAATATTTTAACTGACAAAGAAGAGCCTACCGATATATTGTTATAGCGACCGAGTATAGGTTTATCTCTCCAATCTCTCCGTCTATAAGAAATTTCCATCCCGTAACACTGATTCCTCCCAAGACAGCAAAAATGAAGCCCCATTTAGAAAAAGCGATCGCAAGGACGAAGACTAGATTAACTAGAGTTGTACTTAGGTGGAACAAAGGTCTGAAAGTAATCAAAGCAATCCATATACTACCAAAGAAAATCACAGCTGTGAGAGCGTAGCGAGTAAGATCCGAGCTTGAAGTATACTGAGGTATAGTTTTCAGGAATGAGAAGTAAGTCTTATCACTTTCAGTGACCAGAAAGAGAGCTTTCAAAACTGGGAAATAGTCCCACAGTTTCTGGAGGTAAGGTATGGGTTGGAAGAAAATAGTTAATAGTCCGAGGAGTTCCATTTTATGTTATAGCCGCCGTCAAAAAATAAGATGAGCGAAAAAGAATATTTCTTTGCGATTTAAGGTAATCAGTTCAATGTTTATTCTCTTCAAAGTGAAGATAACGCGATTCGGAGGTTTAAAGGTCAAAAGGAAGCCCGGAAAGAATATGGACTATTTAACCTTGGAGGTGAGCAAAACTATGTGTAAAGGACAAAGGAGATGACATACGTAATACAAAGGCCATCTGTAGTATAGAAGAGAGGAGCTATTGTTGACAAATTCCCGGAATGGGCTAGAGCACATACAAAATCTTTTGTGCTTCTACGTATGCTGCTTCTTTTAGTTTAGTAGGCCTAATTCCGGTCCAGTGTCTTCTTTGTAGGGAAAGAATATGCAGATTCCTTTAACAGGTGATTGTCACACGCCAATCCTGGCGTGGAGAAAATCCGCTTTTGTTTGGAAAGATGAGCAGAGCTGCTTTACCAGCTGTTTTGGGTGAGTCAAAGTAAGCAAGAGTGAGCCTAAGATGAGAGCCATAGTGAGTAGGCTAACTTTGAAAACGACCAATTTGGGATACTCGACTAAAACTGCCGCTAGCTAAATTTAGGAAAAGCTAGTCTAAGATTCTCTTAGAGCCAATTCTGGATCTTTAAGAACTGTATAAAAGGGGAGTAACCCTCCCATTCTATGAAGACAGTGCTATAAGGCTGTTAAATACTGACAATTGACTAGACGTTGTAAATTCCTTAGCTTACTATATAATGACGTAGACCCCTTATATATACTTCAAAATAAAGTAACCCGAATTGTAGAACTATAATTTGTATGGCATTCGATTGAAGTACATGGACTAGGCACATTACAACTTGGAGTGCACTAGCATTCAATACTAAAATATGAACTACTGTGGCTTATAGTACACCATTCCGGACTACCCCGATCTGATGTATACAGATTCGACACAGGAAAACTTGAAGTGTGTTGACTTTTACTATAAAAATCCAAGGTATTATATACTATTTTATACTTAAACACAATATTCAAGGGCAGTAATCACCAAAATTAGCCGGCCAAGTTGCTGTTTTATACAACTATTGTCCCAATTTGGCGATATATTTCGTGCTCACAACTTGTATTTATTTCTATATTGGTAGAAAGATATTTACTCTTGTCTGTGCCTTGAACTGATTTCTCTTTCCAACATCTTAACCCCGTCAAACTTAGTCTTCCAGGGTTCTTGTGCGATGAATAGTTCATTTTCAAAGTGAAGTGACTCCATAATAGGCTCATTATGCATAAAATTATCTATCACATCAGACTGGGGCTGGTCTAACTCAGAATCACTCGGATGAGGCGAGCCAAGGTCGTTTTGTTGTGGGTTACTGGGAAGCATCTCAGTTAAATTGGACCCAGTATGACTTCCAATTTCAAGCCATGGATCCAAAATCTCGCCTTCTTGCAAGGGATTGAGATTGTACCCAAAGAACGGGTCATCTTGTCTTTCCCCAGTCCCAAACTCCGTAAGATTGGCTTGAGATTGAGTTGAAGGGGAATCACTTTGAGCAGTTCCATAATTTTGAAGGAAGGGTGGGTTGAACATGGACACATCGATGGGAAAGTCCATTAAGTCAGTTGGATGAATGACCAGATTACGTCTGAAGGTTCGGGCTCGATTGATGGATTCCAATCAACCCCTTCACAAAACGGGACGGTAGGTTGAGATGGATATCCTGCTTGCACGTGCTCGATTGTCGAATAGTCCTCTTCATCAACAATGACTCGGTGAGACCTATTCTCTACAAACGGCGTTCTCATGATAGAGTCCGGATTTTCACTCTCCCGAAAATTCTGTTGAAAGTCATTCTGATGCCTCTGTGTACTAGATGAAAGACTGCCGCTAGCATTCATCCTGCTAATATTTGTTGAAATGACTCCTGCCGCAGCCAAGGCCACTCTGAGAGCATGTAAATAACGCCGGTGGGTGTTGTCATCAGGTTGAATGGTTCCTTCCTGTTTATCCAATTCTATGGAGTTTTCGAAGGTGGAGACGATGGACTCAAAATCCAGTTGGGGTGGAGTAACGGTAGACTGGTGTATATCATTCCCTTCAATTAATAAATCAGCCACCACAAGACTTGTGTTTTTGGTTAATTCACCTACAAGGGTTGGAAGGTGGTGAAAGATGTGGAAAGATAATTCTCCAAATATCAAACCATTTGTCAATGTCGTGTTTCCTTTTCTCGGTAAGGCTCATTCCTCTTTTAGCTCTGAGTATATCCTCAATTTTAGCCCATTGACTATCATCAATGCCTTCCTTCAAGGCTGACGATTTCTTAGGGCATATCTCCGAACGCTGGTGTACTTGAAGTTCGTCAATATCCTTAAATATGCTGTAACATTTGACGCATTGAAATGGTCTATGCGAAGCTTTGAAATGATCTCTCGGTGACTATCAGTTTCAAGAACTGTCAAAATCAAGGGGTAGCCATACTTGATTCTACGTAACTCGGTTGGACCAGGACCAATGCAGGTACGATATTTTACATCAGTCCAGGGCCCATATTTCCAGGATTGAATTTGTGGAAATGACATGCAAATGTAGATTTCCGTTTCCGTCGTTGCAAACCGTCTAGCTCGCTGATGTTGGGCGGGTCGCGCTTCGGTATTTTTGATTCCTCATCCCTCTGTCCTTCAGACTCGTTGGACTCTCTTCCTCGTTTTTGTGGTCGCATAGCACAAGGACTGACGCTTGATGATGATGAGTGTGATGCTGTTCCCGAACTCCCTTGACCTGATCCACTAGACGTTTCGGCATGAGATGTTGCGAAAGTACTACCCGCCAGGCTTGGAACTGGTCCACTTGACATCCCTTCATGTAAACCTATGCAGCTGCCACCGACCGGATCGTGGTCAAGATTCACGCATCTATGAATTTCTGGAATCAAGCGGGCGGCTAGGTCCAAGTGGTTATGGAGGATACGAAGAAGATCACCGTCCAAGATCAGCATAACCTTCTCCTGCTCGGATACAGGTTCAACGTCAATGTTTTCAACCTCGGCTTGAGAATCATAGTTATCCAGGTCGGTTACACTACTTGCATAATCACTATTTGTTTCATTGAAACTCGAAGATTTGGAATGCAAATGATGATGAGTTCGATGGTGAGGACATTGTAGTAAATTCAAATTGGACAGCTGTAGGTGGAAAGGTTGCTTCCACGGTTAGCACTGAAGGGTCAATGCTCAAACGACCATTTTCCGATAGCTTCGAATATTCTGCACCTCTGAAATCTTGTGAGTACCAAAATAGTTCAATTGCAGACACGAGAGAATGTTTTAGACTCACTGCAAGGATTTTATGGGCAGCGGATCGCCAACTCCAACCGATCGCCCTTGGTATCTCGCTCCTCGACTTTCCAAGGAATTTTGCTCGATTTCCGATGGTGAGCTCGAAGTGGAGTTGATGGTGTCTTTGATAGGTATTCCCATTCTTTCAATGGGATACTTGGCCCCCTCAACATGGCAGTTTTGGCAGCGCTGATGTTGGCATCCTAGACAATGTTCATTAAAAGGACCCATTGCCCCAAAATTGCAATTGTCGCAGAACCAGAGTGACTGCCATTCCAATTTCCCGTTCTGTTCGGAAAATTCCTTGGTGGGTTTGAACTCTCGTTTCCAGGAGGGGTGATAACGTCTACTTTTTGAAGATTCCACGGGTTTGTTAGCCGTACCCATCTTGCTTTTCCAATCTCAAACCTGGCCTAAAAAGCTCTCTTGCTAGAATCAATATGATCTTCCTCTGGGACAACCCGGCCTAGAAAAATGAGACTGCGACCCTTGCATCACCCCAGTGTCGGGTTTGAGAAGACCGACTTACGGTCTCTTGCATCTGTCCTAAGTTTCGAAATTCAAAACGTTTCTAGTTTTCCCTTTGACCTTATCTATTGATTTCGAAAATGCTGAAAGAAATGAAATAATGCCATGCCGCTCGTATGGGCTATTTGCGTCTTCTGGCGAAATACTGGGACTCTTCCTTGCGAGCTTTCGCAGAAGGAGAAAAGTTGATCCAAACCGAAATAGCCAACCAATTAAGTCAGGAGACTTGATTTGATTTGATTTGATCGGGAAGCCGTCAGTTTCACGCGACAGCGTATACATTTGGGGAAATGGAGCATTTACTTATGGTACTAACAATGAGGGTTGAAGACTCTCTTTACCTTTCCATCCTAAAAGCTGTAGTCAGTTGTGTACCGGCTAATCGGCAGAGTTGTAGACGTAAAGTGCTCATGAATTATATTTATTGGAGCCTTCTGAGAAGATAATAACATTATTCCAGTCTACCATCTGAGAATATATAAAATTACACATAGATTCTAAAACTTCTTTCACTCTCGTGCAACGCAGAATGTGTTTGGTGTAAATATTCCTTCAGGATCGGCCAACTTTCGCACCTTACGAAGCTTGTCATATTTTGCCCGGTTTTCGTAATAATAGCTCCAACTAGCATCTAGATCATAGCTACCAAATGAACCCCACAACATACGGCGATCCTGCCTGGAGAATTTTCCTTTTGGTCCCACCCCCTCTTCGTTGTTGATTGAAGTCCAATCCTCGGCTGTCTGCTTGTATCCTGGGGCGTAGAAGCAGTCCATAACACTGCAAATAGTAGAGTCCCTCCAGCTGTAGGACGTACCGTTGTCGCGGTTGGCGTAGAACTGGGAATTCTTACCGCCGAAACATTGGAATTGGGCAAGGACAAAGCACTTATGCTTCTGAGGCTTCACTATACCATCAATCCGTCCGGTGACCCACTCTGCCCACCCATCAGCAGCAAGGGTCCTCGAGTTGGTAAATTGAGCAGATTTAACATATGGGTGATTGAACTCCCGCACATTTGTGAAGATCCACTGTCCTGTCAGTTCAGACATAGGCTTTGTCCTTACTGGCAGGTCGAGCAAAGAACCCTTTCGGATCCGGTCAAACCAGCTCATATCGCAAACATCATCTTTGGAGAATGGTACCCATTGGGCACCGACAAGGATCATGGCAGGCCAAAATGGTAAGCTATCCTTACCAAAAATCTCAGGATGATGCTCTTTCATTCTGTGATCTAGCCCCTCCTCCTCTGGGAACCAGTCTAGCAGCTGGTTCGATGCACTAAGCACAGTGACGGAGAAATCGTAATTTCGCGGGAAGTTTTCGTCATCTGACATCTCCACAAGGATATCAAGTAATCGATTCAGGGTCTTTGGGTCGTAGCAATATAATGCCTTTAGGCCCTTTGAGCCAACGTGGTCTTCGTCACGGTGGACTTTGATGGTGAAATGAGTGACGACACCGAGATTCCCAGGACTGCCTCCTAGGATGGCTTCAAAGAGATCTTGATCATTTTTCATCGTTACCTCCCTGATATTCCCTTCATGGTCGACTATCTCAATTGAGACGACATGGTCTCCCAAGAGCCCGAAACTGCGTCCGAGCTGGCCAAATCCACCAGTTTGAACATGACCACCGAGATGCACATCGAAGCACTGGCCATGGGGAACGAAGACTTTGTGCTCTTTGAGGTATTTGTTGAACTCTCCGAGAGCCCAACTTACGCTCGTTCGAACGTAAGTTTGCCCGTCTGTCACAAAGATACGTCGATCATCAGGCCCTCTAAAGGCATTTTTCAGATCCATCTGGATGTTGGGAGCGACTGTAGATGAAGCCCCACTATACTGATGTCCTCCAGTCCTGATTGCCACCGCGATCTTTTGCGACCTGGCATGCTTCAGGATGGTCGCAATTTCATCTTTGCTGGTAGGGTATACAATGAGCGCAGGGTCCATACGCTGCTCCGATTCATAACTGGAGGATGCATATTGATACTTGTGATCGTCGTATCCATCTGCACCTTTCACATATTGTTTACAAGAAATCCCACCGATAGTAGCCATAATAAAAACTAGGAAGAGTACTTTGCCGCTGTTTGTTAGACAGGTCAATTGCACCGATCGTAATAAGTTCTTATAGAATATATTGAAAATAACTACTGAATTAACTACTGTACAGTGGGGAAGCATAGCCATATATATAGACTCCTACAGGCTAGTGGGAGCTGGTCTCGGATCCTACTTTATGGCTTGTGCAGCTGAATCTTTCATCCCTGTACGGCCGAAGCATATTCAACACTGTTGTGGTTGGGAAGAGGCTATCTTATCCTCTCGACCGCCAGAGATGGAGTCACTTATGCTTGGTGTATACACTTGTAATTTTGCTGTAATTAGAGTTTTATACTCAACGGGATGTTGTATAGTTAACAGAGCCATTAAAATCAAAGAAAACCTCCATTTCTAGCGGTCGAGGATAGCATTACCTGCAGCATCCTACGGGCGGTACCGAAACTAACGTACGTAAGGGTCCTAAATTTGAGATTCTACGGTACGTAAGGCAGTGTCAGAAAAGGCTCCCGCGCCCCACGTAAGCGAGAGATTTATGGCTGAATCAGGAGATTTTCTCTTGCTATTCTGGCAAATTGATGGAATCATTGTATGGCGTCTGAAGTTTGAAATAGTGTGATCGCTTGGTAGCATTAAGGCAGCGTGGATTTTAGGCAAAACAGAGCACTTGATTGGCTTATTCCGTCGCTAGGGATGCGGGAGCCTTTTCTGACACCCCCCAGAGCTACGATGGGTCTAACGAGTGATTTGCGTTCTAGTGCTGGCAAAAACCCACAATAAATCTGACATGGTTATATTTTACTCGTTGGACCCATGTTAGCTCTAGGGGTACACAGTACTGTAGGTAAGTATTGGTGAGGCTGAGCGGTCAGCGCCAATATTTCGGTCAGCTCGTGGGATGACGCCGCTTTGCCTAGAGAATACTACACTGTGTACGTAAGGGGGTGTCAAGAAATACTCGCCCCCCCCTGCAAGCGAGAGTTTTTTTGCCGAATCAGGAGACTTTTCTCGCTATTTTAGTCACCTTACAGAATAACTATATAACATTAGAAATTGAAAACGGTGCAGTCGCTTACAAGTATTAAAGCAGCATGGATTTTGAGTATATCGCGCAAATGATTGGTCTGTTGGTGTGCGAGTATTTCTTGACACCCCCTTACGTACGTAGCATTGAGCATCCCGGCAATACTACCTCAGAGCACAAGGAGCTTCGGCCTCGAGAACTTCTGGCTGCATTTCTGGCTCCCAGGCAGTCGGGTCAACTTCTAAATCATCCAGAGGGCGTGGGTCCGTAACTCCATGGATATTCGTTTCCAGCGTTAACAGGAGGCGCCAGCTCCCCCTTTGCTAGCCCACAACACACAACACACCCACATGATGGCGTAAGGAGGACATTTTCGGTCCCGAAACCCGCCTGTCGGACTTACTTTATCAAGACCGATGTTTACTGGGATGCTTGCTACCTTGAGTGTTCATTGGCTCCTTACTTGGCCAGGTATAGTCTTTTCAGGTAGGATGAGGTTTCATTCAATTTCTTTATCTATCTATCCTGTAATCATTCGCTCCTCAGATTAAAAATCATCTGGGTGCATATTAACCTTCTTCTTTCTCTTTCCGTAGCCCTGCTTGTTCACTGTTTGCTATTTATATATTTTTATCCGCCTTCCTTGGCCGCTGTATAGAAACGACCATAAATACAACAGTCATTCTTGGCTCCTTTGATGGGAAGAAAGCCTGCAACATCTCATACGTCAAAGATGCGCAGCTCTAAAGAGACGGACAGAACTCAAGTAGCTACAACACCAGACAACGGAGAGCATCTAGATCCTTTGACTGAGAAGCAGACCAACATGTCAGAACAACAAGGCGGGAGCCGAGGCATTCCTCACAGCCCTGCAATCTTCAAACCTGACAATAGTGATACCGCGTTGTCGTCGAATTCGGCAGAAGAACTCAGGATCGAGAAGGATATTGAAGCTGGGGATATCGTAGGAGACGACCCAAACGAAATTGAAGCTGTGCAAGCGAAGATGGATCAGGCAAAGGATCCCAATCTGATTGAATGGGATGGACCAGATGATCCTGAGAACCCAATGAATTGGCCAACGTGGAAGAAGTGGATGGTTACAATTATGTTGGGCTTTGTAACTTTCGTCGTCACTTTCGCTTCCAGCGTCTTCAGTAACGCGACCATCCCGGTTGCTAAGCTCTATGGTGTTCCACTTGAAGTAACTACCCTTGGAAGCTCGATCTTCGTTCTTGGATTTGCTTTTGGTCCTTGTGTATGTACTTCATATCTCTCTCTGAATTACTCGAAACTAACATACTTGTTTAGGTGTGGGGTCCAGGATCTGAAGTCTGGGGCCGGAAAGTGCCAATGTTCACTGGCTACTTCATTTTCGCCATCTTTCAAATTCCCATCGCTGTTTCTCAAAATATATACACTATCCTAATTTGTCGTTTCTTTGGCGGGTTTTTCGCATCTTCACCCTTGGCCATCGTTGGAGGTAGTTTCGTGGATTTCTGGCCGCCCTTGGAAAGGGGCATAGCAGTTTGTGTATTTGCATCTGCGACCTTTATTGGACCAGTTGCTGGGCCTATCATGGGAGGATTCATTACGCAATCATACTTGGGCTGGCGTTGGACGGCCTATATAACACTTATCATGGCGATGTTCTTTGGTCTCATTGGTCTCATCTTTGTTCCTGAAACATCGCACCCAAAGCTTCTTCAACAACGTGCCACAAGAATCCGACATGAAACCAAAAACTGGGCTATCCACGCAAAAGCTGACGAGATCAGGGTTGACATACATGCGATAATCAATACCTACCTCTTGCGTCCCTTTTACATGCTCGTTCAGGAACCCATTTTACTCCTCATAACTCTTTATCTGGCTCTCATTTATGGAGTCCTTTATCTCTTTTTTGTTTCCTTCCCTATCACCTTCCAACAACAGCGAGGCTGGAACCAAGGTGTCGGCGCTCTCCCCTTCCTCAGTATTGCGATTGGAGTCTCGTTTGGTGTCGCTACAATAGTTATCATGACCAAGACCACATTCAAGCGCAAGATGAAGAAAAATGGCAGAATCATACCTGAGGAGCGACTTCCACCTATGATCATGGGCGCCTTCATCCTCCCCATCGGTCTTTTCTGGTTCGCATGGACCAGCAATCCGCATATCACTTGGGTGCCACAGGTTCTCGCCGGTATTCCTATTGGATGGGGAATTATTATGATATTTTTGACCGGACTTAATTATCTGATCGACGTTTATATGTGGCATGCAAATTCAGCCATTGCGGCAAATACCATGGTCAGATCACTTGCAGGCGCCGGATTCCCTCTGTTTGCGGCGGCCATGTACCACAACCTCGGCGTTAATTGGGCTACGAGCTTGCTGGGTTTCTTGTGTGTTGCTCTTATTCCAGTACCAATTGTCTTCTTCTTTTATGGTGCCAGGATCAGAAAGATGAGCAAGTTCAGTCCTAAGGTTTGAAAGGATGACAGAAAGGTAGATACGGTATCAATATCTGAATATTAAACGAATAGCATTCTATGGGGTTAGGAGTTTGAAAGCTTTGCTACGGATTAAGGGTTTCAACGGCATTTTAATAGATTGGATAGACTAAGCGCATAGACTCATGGATAGACAAAATATCTATATATCTTCTAATACAGTACTGTCGGTTCACTTGTAGCATGTAGTACGGTATGCAATAATATGTAATATACTTGTTATACTATTCTATGGTTGTTCCACGATTAGAGGGTAGAATCTAGGCCAAGTCTGATCAATGGTATTATCTAGGCCTTGAAAGATATCGTCTCCATATTCAGCGTTATTTATCGCGCTGTGGGATGCTTTTTGACCCCGGAACTGATGTCCTCTTGGCCCCTCTCCTTTTTACTTCTTGTTTCTTGTTTGTCTTAAGTCAACTGCAAAGACTTGTTAAACTGCAGGTGCTGGCAGTTTGCACTGAATATCGAGCCCCGTATCGGGAATTGGGTTTTGTCTCGGTACCTGCTAACATCATGGCTTATCTCCTTTCCCTGACTTAAGCCCTTCTCTTCTTCTCTTCGTATGCTCCGCTCCGCTTGGACTACGACCTACATCAAAAATACGGCCTAACCAAATCCACTTCAGAGGATGAAGGCTATCCCCTCTACCGCCTTTCTTGCCCAACCAAGACAGATTCTGCTGTGAGAGTGACACCGGATTTGACGTCAATGCTTTTAAGACTTTGTCAGCGTTCTCTATCCTTGCGCAGCCCATCATTATGTATACGGACCTCAGTTGTCTTGATAACTTTGCTAGATTCACCGTACGGGATATCTTCAGGATTATCTCCAGTGTGGATATAAGCATTATATCCGGCTCCCTTTGCTAAGTTCTTGATTGACCGGTCGTCTGTCGTCGTTCAATATCTCCAGAACTACACTATCCGTATCAATAAGGCCGCGCCCTGTACTTGTACTCATCTCCGTCAGGTTTGTGGGCTTATTAGCCAGCTCGACAAGCTTGTTGAGGATACTAAACTCCAACTTCAGCTTAACACTGTACATAAGCGGCTTCCACGCTGTCTGGATGTTGTAAATGCCTGCATACTCAAGGGCGAGGATGGTGACATCAAGCAGGATGACGATTACATTGACGATCAATAGGTGTACCATGATACGATACGCTGTTCCATTTACTCGTATGCTGCTCTCAAGTCTCCTGAGCTTGACAGTCTCCCAAATGTACAAGCTTGAGATAGTAAACTCTTGAATGAAAAAGATGGTAATCTGGAACCTTTCGTAGATTGCATACGCCTTCAAGTATGACTCTAGGTAAGACAACTCGGCAGCGTAGACTAAAAAGATCGCAGGAGGCTGAAAGATAATGGCGTCAAAGATGATCATGCCCAGGACGAACCGCAAGCAGGTTCTATTACTGAGCACGAGGTGTAGTCGTGAATACAGCACAAGTGATTGGCCGGTTATCATGGTAGGCCAGCCGACAGCCATCAGAGTGACATAGATGCCAGGAATAGTGCATAGTAATAGGTTCTTGATCAAGAGACCAGTGGAATGAAAGGCGATGCCCCAGGTAGCGATAACAAAGCTCCAGAAGTAGAGACCGCTGTACTTCTTAAAGGTAGCAAAGATGATAAAGTTAAGCTCGACTACGTTATAGAAGGCGATGCTGAGGAAGGCAACAGTGACGACTTGGGCAACAGGGCCGATGATTGAGGTACTGCTCGAGATACCAGAGTCAAGGACTACCATCTCGCCTGATAGTCCTTATTGTAGTTAGAGATGATTGAAGACAAGCTTGGTAGCCTAGAAAACAGGAGCCAAGGTAAGCTTAAAAGTTCAAAAGATTGAATCGAAGTGCATAAGAGCTCGAATAACAGGAGGCACTGAAGATAAAAGTGTACTCAAGAGAACTCTTATAATGCTGGCAAGAACATTTCACAAGGTTAGTGATAACACCTAGCACGCTCGCCGGCTCTGCAGTCACCAAACCAAGGAGAAGGAATCAAAAAGCGTCAGCCACGTCCGTTTGTGCGCGCATTGAAGCGATAGCATCTCCTCGGCCGTTGGCGCATAAGGCGAGAGGTGGGTTAAAGGGTCCAGATCATCATCAGGCACAGGCGTCTTACTTGTACCGCAGAACTGATATTCAGGTTCGGAAATGGGACTTGCAAATAGACCTTGCTAATTTGGAGACACAGGGCGTTTGAATAGCCCGCAAGGTTATTAGCCACGTTCTCTGCGGAGAGAGACGTTCTCTAACGGCTCAGGCCAGATTCAAAGGGCAAACTCAAATACCAAGGAATATCCCAGCCATTTGGCGTTTTGTGACATCATTGTGCCAGCTGATTGGAAAGCTGGTAGTTAGAGCAGAGCTCGGCAGTCTCAACGTGGAGACTTCGCACGACAAATCGAGTTGCGGCAGTTCAGCTACTAGCATGGAGGTGCCACTCTTAGGGTCCGGGTCCACTTCCCCAGATTGCCATGCTTTGGTACTTCGACGCCATAGCTCTCGAGCATGAACTTACAACATGATTGTTGAGATTTCACATGCTAATATGCAGTTCTGCTCGTTAAGCAGGTAGTATAGCTCGTAACATAGTCAGTGCTCAAGCCAAGACGATCATAAGGACTGCCAACGTATAAAATTGTATGTAGATGAAAGGGTTGAAGATCAAATCGGGGAAGTCCTTGTGATGGCGCAGAGATCATGCACTAAACATGTCCTGCTAAATCGCTTACACGTGTAATTTGCTTGCGAAGGTCGAGGCCGTCACGAAAGACTGCGCGATGGCTAGTTTCGACAAGAGTTCTCGTCATGAGCATCCCCACCATCACGACAACGCCCACGGAGTAAAGGCCGTCGTAAGCCCTGAACGTCTCGGTAGATGAGCTGTAAGACCAATAAAAAGGAATATAGCGTGTGGATTACCGCTTCGAGCGTGGATCACGCTTGCAGTATCAGGGAGAGTCAGATTCAGATGGCATGATGGGCATTGGAGTTTGCGTGACGTTGAAGTTCTCCAATAAATTCCTCACAGCACAACCGACAGGCTGATGTCTCCAGTGCGATGGCGGTCGAGGCGCTTCATGCCCGGGCCAATGTTTACCAGCATTAAATGGTGTTGAGGCGTCGACACGGACAGTCTTTTCCACGACAGGTAGTTAAGTTTAACAAATTATGCCGAAGCTAATCCTTACGGGAGATCCTGCGAAGGGGGCAAGGGTTGGTGTGGTCAGGACCATTGAACCAAGGAGCTGGGACCTCAACGTTCAGATCCTCTGGCACCCCAAGGTCACGGTATACGCCGACCGCACGCACTACACTTATAGCATCATAGTCAACGCCAATCACTTTTCCAAACGTATTCTGAGCAGTAATCTGACCACATCCAATTCAGGAGACAATATAGCACATCCCTGCCATCCGTCCTCGATCGTACCCTTCCAGCCAGGCCCGGACCAATATCACCGTTTACACGTCAAAATCTGGGAACCTTGGAAAACGAAGTCCGTGCACTTTACTAATTAGCTTCTGGTTTCCATGCTCCCCCTCTTTCAGCAGGATCAAATCATAGTACGTAAGGCACAGTACCTGATAAGCTCGGCAGATTATCGGTAGACTAATTAAATAAACTTTAACATCACCGTTGTGCCACCGAAACTACATAAGCTCATAAGCTTACTTTTCCTCGCATGAGTGCTCCGCAGAAAGAGCAGACCCGGCAAAGGATTTACTCAAAAGAAGTATGCTAGCCAAAGTCAGGTTGTGAAAGGGAGGCCCTTCAGGGTGGTAGTGGTAGTGGTAGGAGTAGTAGTAATAAAATAGCAATAGTAAATTGCCNTTTTTTGGGTGGCAGAATTCGCTCGCTTGCATGGGGTGCGCGAGTATTTCCTGACACCCCTTACGTACAATCTCTATATAATATAACTGGCAGCAAGCTTGCTTGTGTAAGATAATAAAAGGAGAATCATCACATCTCACCACATATTTAAATTTTTCGTTGTACTGTACATAGTATAAATACAGCAAACCGGATCTTTAACTGAGATGTAGACCGGTCATGGGTGGTGCCTCTTTTGAAGGTAATGGTCACGTGCACAGGTGACTTGAAATTCCACTTAACGCGACCGATAAACGCGAAACGCGTTATCGTCAACTTACAATTCAACTTCACGAAAACTACCCTCCCATCATCAACCGCAATCACAATGGCCCTTCTCGTGGATAAACACCGGCCGAGTTCATTAGACCAACTCACATACCACAAAGACCTCTCCGAGCGACTTCGTTCACTGGTACGTATCTCAATCATCCTCCTAAAACTCAAAAAGCCTAACTCTTTCTTTCCACAGGCTCAAAGCGGTGACTTCCCACACCTCCTAGTCTACGGTCCCTCCGGTGCAGGAAAGAAAACTCGTATCGTCGCAACGCTTAAAGAACTCTACGGCCCCGGCGTCGAGAAAATCAAAATCGACTCGCGTGTCTTCCAAACGACCTCGAACCGCAAGCTCGAATTCAACATCGTGGCCTCAGTCTACCACCTAGAAATCACACCCTCAGACGTAGGAAACTACGACCGTGTCGTCGTGCAGGATCTCCTAAAGGAAGTCGCGCAGACCCAACAGGTTGATCAGGGTGCGCGACAACGTTTCAAGGTCGTGGTCATCAACGAGGCGGATCATCTCACACGCGATGCGCAAGCCGCACTGCGTAGGACGATGGAGAAATACAGTCCTAATCTGAGACTGATATTACTGGCAAATTCGACGGCTAATATCATAGCGCCTATTCGGTCGAGGACGTTGCTTATAAGAGTCGCGGCGCCGACGGAGGAGGAGATTTGTGATGTTTTAGCCAAGAGCGGGAAGAAGGAAGGGTGGCCGGTGGCCAAGGAGTTGAATGCGAGGATTGCGAAGGAGAGTGGGAGGAATTTGAGGAGGGCTTTGTTGATGTTTGAAGCGGTGCACGCACAGAAGTGAGATTTCCCCTTTTCATCTATCTACTTATATAATCTCTCCACTGGTATAACAAGATATGGACTTCATATACTAACACATACCTTTCCCAACAGTGAGAAAGTCACAGATGATACTCCCATCCCACCACCAGACTGGGAAGCTTTAATCGGCCAAATCGCTAAAGAAATCATGGAAGAGCACACTCCCCAACGCATCCTCGAAGTCCGCGCTAAATTATATGATCTCCTAACTCACTGTATCCCGCCGACAACCATCCTGAGGACACTGACATTCAAGCTCATCCCGATGATCGATGATGCACTTAAAGCAGATGTTATTAAGTGGGCTGCGTTCTATGAGCATCGGATTAGGAATGGGACGAAAGTCATTTTTCACCTAGAGGCGTTTGTGGCTAAGTTTATGAGGATACTTGAGGAGTATCTTATGCAGATGGACTTTTGAGCCTATGGAACGGAATCTTTCCGTTGATTTTGTATGCGTGCTTCTGTGTTTTACATCTGTTAGGCGTTTTATGGGTGTATGTTGGGAAAACTGGGATGTGGCATGGACATAAACCATCCAAAAACTTATATGGAGGAAAGTATGATATTCGGGTTCTTAATCCAAGTCTGTAGAATTATACAAGTCTCAATTGTATGTATGGATGCATGCATTTTATGTATTGTGTAATAGTTAGGTACGTATAAATAAAAAAAAGAGATTAGGTGACTACAGTGATAAATACCCCCAAAATAGCGGATATTAACTATGCTTTCCCGTTTCCTTGCTTCATCTCCACTACGTTTCCCGTTTCTCAAAATGGTGATACATAATTATCTAACGTACTTCTTCAAGCACCTTATGCAATCTCGCTCTGCACCTGTGGTTCTCTACCCTTCAAGCCACCCAGCTTGAACGTCCTCCTAACAACAAACTTAGCCTCGTCTTTTGCAAACTGTGCATTCCTCATCGGCTTCCATTGCATCAAACCTCTCTGCTTGCGATGTAAGGCCTTCTCGTTTTCTTTGTAGCTTTTGAGCTGAGCAATCGGATTGTTGTGATGAGTAGGTCCGCTAGGCTCACCGTCTACACCATTTTGATCAGAGCTAGCGCCTCTCTCCGAAGCCACACATTCGTCATTTGTAGCATCGCGTATTCCAAGGTCATCTTCTGAATCAGTAGAGGAAGTATTTTCAGAACTCTGGTCATCGACGCCGTTTATGCCAGAGTCACCATTGACGCCATCGACACCATCGACACCATTGACACCATTGATATCATTAGTTTGGTTACCCGATGCCTGAGTACGATTCCTCAACGACTCAACACTACAAATCTTGTTAGCCCTGCTAAAGCTATCGTCTGGAATTTGTGAACCTACGCAGCTTCATCTACGCGAAAAGTTCCACCCCAATCTGTTCCATCCTTCGCAAGCCACTTTTTCTTTTCCTTTTCATCGGCATACGCAAGGATATCTCGAGGTTTCGTAAGAGATTCTTCATGCAGTTTCCGAATACTAGGAGGCAGCTCATTGGTAACCACTCGACTACGGACTCCTTCGGCATGGCAAGTTTCCCAAACCTCCTGTGTTTCGCGGGAATCATTGTCGACGACGAATCTGGCGTGATCTTCATCCATACCGGCCTTGAATCGGCCGCGGAAATGCAGGCGGCCAACTTCCTCGATCTTTATATCTGGAACATCTCTGAAGTTTTGCTCAGTGATGTAGTTCTGAGTCAATCTTATCCCTTTGTCCGTCTTCCAGATCGGAATATTGATATCCTGTTCCTTATTATCCTCAAAGTGATGAAGCCATATTACCGCATAAGCATCAGCATTCCGATGAGAAGCTGAATGCAGCTCAAAGACGATAGGAGATCGGTATCGATATTTCACTGGTAACCGGACAGTGCTCTTTCCATTCTGTCTGGGAACGTCCCAAGAAATGCCGTCTCCTTCAGCAAGCTTCTTACATTGGCTTCTCTTCAAATCGCCAGAACTTCCACCAGTTCTCATTTTGATCTTACTAATTGTGTTGTATCCAGTGGCAAGGATGTTGTCTGATGTAAACTCAAATGTTCCAACATCCCACCCCAGCTGCTGTGGTGGCAAGCGTGTTTCTACGCTTCTGAACAGGAGAGAGATTCTGACCCTACCATATCCAATTCCACCGTCCAAAGGATACCATCTGGTAACTTGGCAGCTTGTTTGCATAAGATCGGCCAGCCTCAATGGCACCACGCCGAGAATTGGATCATGCTCTCGCATCCGCTGATCGCGAACGGTAACCGTGACGATCGCTGAGCGCCAGTCTCTGATGAACCGCTCAGTGCCAGCATTGAAGATAGGCTTGCTGCTCAAGACCTTTGAACGGGTGCGGTAGGTCTAATTGAATGTAAGTAAGCAAGCCCCTAGTCTAAATATCTCAGGTTGAAACTTACCAGCTCATCATTAAAGTGTATTGTGCAGTAGCTACTTGGCATCTTCTTGGACTCTTCCGCTATATTCTCGCCAGCAGGTTGAGCAGGTTCGTACTCCCTACCTTTTCGTTTGCCATTACTTCCCATGATGTTCTCGAGCTCGAGGTTGACAATTTGGTGTATGACAATGCTGCAAACACCGGTAGGCCATAACGGATCTGGTGGTGTGTGAGCAACGGCATCCTCCTCATCGGTACTTAGCATGCCCTTCTCATCCTGAAGCTCTTTCCTATCTTTCAATTTATCGGGAAGGTTCACATCCTTTCCGTCAGTTCTCAGCTCTGGTCGGAATTTTGGTTTGCCAAAGAAGCCAACTTCCCAATGAAGCTCTCCAGGCATGGAGCTCTCTTCTTCCATACCGCGGAGTTTTGAAACGTGTGAATACATCTTGCCAGGATGTTGCATCATCTTTTGCATAGAAAGTTCCACCTTGCCAACAATATCATCAGATGTCGATCGATCGGAATCCCACAGCTCCATTGACAGCTGCTCATCGGCCTTAATGAGACCAGGGGTGACAAGGAGAGCACATGTCTCTTCCCAAATTGGATTCAGATCATCTTCAATAACCCGAGTGCAGTACATTGGCTTTCCATACTTGGAGAAACTGACTGTGATGTACGGATCACTGCCGCCACCCTCACTACCCCGGCGATCTTGCTTACTCAATCCGATAGCCTTATGAATCCTGATCCAGAGAAGACCAACAGCCTCAGTATCTTTCTGTATATCATCACCCTGTAGCATCTTGGTCATATCCAGAGTCAACGACTTAGGGGCGACATATTCGCTACAGACGGTTTTGATGGCAAAGTTGACAAAGTTAGAGATTAAAGGTAAATTGAGGATATTAACCCCCGCCTCAATCATGGGTGTGCAGCCAGCTTGAACCTGAGGAACACCCATGAGCGTAACTGTGACCGCTTTGAGAAATGGCGGTTCTGGGGACAATTGTAAGCGTAATCGAACAGTTCCAACCAGATCCAGGAGTTCCACGAAAACGGGGAAGGGAACTCCAAAGAGCCCTTTCATCCCAAGATAGAAAACTAGTTGCATGTGCATATTCTTTGCCTTGGAAGAAGTGTCCGAGGTAGATGGTGCAGCGTGATAAGCAAAAGCACATTCGATATTGTAGAAGTCGCCTCCCTGTTCGTCTGCGACGAGCTCCTCGGGGTCTTTATTCTTTTCCATTTGTTTACGAATGTCATCTTTCAATTCCTGAACCTGTGCATCTGGGAGCGCTCTTAGACTCAAGAGACGGAAAGGAGTGCTACCTTGATCGATTTCAGCAACTCGAACATTTTCGATTATCCCAGGTACCGAGGCTTGCATAATATCCTCCATCATATCCGCCACGGAGAGAAACAAGGCAGGATCGATCAAACCCCACATAATTCCCATAAATGTATTAATCCATTCAACAGATTCAGGTATCAAGTTCGCTGTAGCCTATGAAATCTAGATTAGCCACAAAAGCCCTTTCACATATCGGGAATCTTAATAACTTACCATCTTGCCTCTTTTCTTCTCGCTCGTCCATTCGATTGCTCTTCCCTGCCTTAAAACTTCTTTCATCCATAAGAAGAGACCAGATGCTGCAGCGAAGCCCAAGGGAATAAGTCCGTAAAGCTTCCCGCCAAGCATCTTCCCAAAGATCGTGATAGCGAAGAAGAGAACAGCAGAGAATATAGTGGCTCTTTGTTCAAGCTTACCAAACATTGGCTCATAGCTTACAGAAGGTGTGGGGTGGAAGAGTATATTCGTCTTTTCTCCGTGGATAGGCACATCCGATGTGGTGCCTGGTTCTACAGGATCTGGTGGTGCTGTAATGTCCTGATTCTTTCTGTACTCCTCTCCAGATTGAGTGGCTTCTGTTTTAACCGGCTATTAAAAGGTTAAGAACTATAAATCAAAACTCTTAAAGGGAGAGTGCAATGACTTACTGTAGGCTTGTTAAGATTGGCGTTAGGTACATTTAGCTGCGCTATGGTTAGTCCAAGCATCTTAGATTAGCAGAGATCACTTCATAATTACCTGATCCTCCAGAGCCCTAACAGCGGCTGGATCTACGTCTTCAATTTCCACCTCCCTTCCCGTGGTTGGATCCGTGACCGACTTCCGGGAGCGCTTTGCATGCGCGAGAGCCTGATGATCTTTAACCTCTTCCTGTTTTTTGGTTTTATTCATCGCATCAATTCTATTCTGTGGTCAGCAACAGAACACAAGCTTGATATGAGTAGAAAAAACATGCCTTGCGTCGCGTTCCTTCTTCTCCTTGTCCAAATTCTGAATGAACTGTTGGACATTGGGAACAGGGTTGGTTCCGGAGTAGTGGCCCCCAGGGGCCTTCTTGTTGACAGCAGACATGATAGCAAACCTTGGATTACGGTGAGGGGGTATTATTAACACAGATAGAGAAGAAAGTCAACAGCGGTAACAGTTCAATCGTAGGAATTGATTGGAGCGATGAATGACCTCAATGGTGTCGAGACGGTACTGGTCATCTCACAAAAGGGAGGAAGGAAATTATGAAAATGATGGATGGTTCAATGAGCAAGCTATTAATAGAGAGAAAGGAAAGAGAGGGAGAGAAAGAAGAGAGAGAAGCCAGCCATATGTGTTCCAAGCTTTTGGGTAGATGATGTCTAGGCTTGATCTTGGATGCTCTGCTATGACATCACCCACAGAGCATCGCACTGGCTGACAGCAACGAGACAGTAAACGCGCGCCATCGCAGCGCTAGATTCACAGAATAGCTGTATCGAGCAATAGTCTACCTCGAAATCCAGATGCTTGGTTCAATTGATATCAGTGATGTTGTGGCTTTCTTCTCCTCCAACACCATCTCACTTGATATAATTAATAAAGGAATGTCGACGTTGTTGCAACCCAATGATCGCCCCCCAAGACTCGGGAGGCTTGCAAGGCTGGCTTGGTCCCCTAAAGGGTGCGGCGCCGCTGTAACGTTGAATCTGCACAAAGTGGGAGGGCAGAAGAGGGGAGCATTTAACGCATGCGTGTCCCAATGGAAAGCAAAAAACATGATACACTTAATCGGATCACAAAAAAGGTTTCTGAATATAGATCCTCTTTCCCGGGATTTACAGATCATTTCTGGCGCAAGAATAAGGTATGAGCGCCGTCTTTCCTTGCAGTACCCCTCCCTACAGCTAGTTTATCGCAGATCTAAAATCCAAAGCCCCTCCATCGCCGAGCCGGGACATGGTGTTGGATCAACTTAATGGTACTGGTTATTGTAACTAATCGAGCTATATCTACTTAGTCGAGTTAGACAGACACACTCCAAATGTCTCGACCAACTGCATTCGTCAATGGTCGTCAGTGCATCCATGGCAAGCTGGTCCGCCAGAATCTCTACGTCAGTCCCGAGGGTGAGATCATCGACCCTGTCCATCATCAACAGGCTGACAACCAACAACCACCTTCCCTCGCCGAACTCTACAACGTAATTGACCTCAACGACGCCGTCATAGCCCCAGGCTTCCTAGAGCTGCAAATCAACGGGGCATACGGCTTCCACTTCACACACTTCACGGGTGCAACCGCCTACGTAGATAATGTCCATCAGCTCGCAAAGCAGCTACCCAAACATGGTGTGACGGGCTTCTATCCAACCATCCCTACGGTCACGAAGGATGTCTTCCAGAAGGGCCTCCCGTTCCTAAAGCCAGCGGCGCATCATCTAGATGAGGCTTCCGTGCTTGGCGCCCACGTCGAGGGGCCTTTCCTTGCACCATCTAAGAAGGGAGCTCACGATGCAGCGCATATGCACATTCCAGCTGCGACGACCTTAGAATCTGTTTATCGAGAAGAAAATCTCAAAGATGCCATTAAGATAGTCACATTAGCCCCAGAGTTGCCAGGGGCTCTGGATCATATCGAAACATTGACGAAGAAGTACGGGATTAAAGTCTCGATGGGCCACAGCGCAGCCACAAATGCGGAAGGGCTACAAGGCATGAAGGCAGGAGCAAGTCTACTCACGCATACGTTCAATGCGATGAATCCACTGCATCATCGTGAGCCTGGATTAATTGGGCTCATTTCATCCCCTTCACCACCGTACTTCTCTCTCATAGCAGATAAAATCCACCTTCACCCCGACGTCGTCGTATTAGCGTACCGTTCTGCCCCAAGCCATTGCATTCTCATAACAGATTCTATAGAGTTGGCTGGTTGTGCTGATGGCCTCTACCCAGGCCACTCCCAGGTTCCCTTCAATCAGCGCAAGGTTGGCAACATGGTAACAATCGAGGGAACAAATACCCTGATCGGGACCTGCATTTCTCTCGACGAATGTGTTAGGAATCTGAAAACCTGGGCTGAAATTAGCATAGAAGAGGCGGTAATGTGCGTTACAGAACATGTGGCAGATGCCATGGGACTGAAAGATAGAGGGAAGCTAGAAGTTGGAAGAAGAGCAGATTTGGTTATTCTCGACGATGATGGAAACGTGAAAGACACTTGGATCAAGGGGCAATTGGTCTCCAGAAGCTAGAACCTTAGAATCTCTTAGAATCANTTTTTTATAATAATTGAGACAGACTATATATTTAGTTATAGATAAAGTGGATTGTGGTATATTCAAATATAGATAATGAGACATATATTCATACGAGCTTTTCTGTACAGATCCTTATTCTTTTTTACATTTCCGGACTCCCAATTTATGCACTTAATCTTCTATTCATACACACCCACCTACACTGGTACAGGCGTTAGATGTCCCTTCTTATCATATTTCGCTTCTGGTAATTTGTTAGCCCTTTTTTCTCTAGCCTTCAGTTTTTCTCTCTAAAGGATGGAAATGCCTTGCCAGAGAGGAGGAAAATAGGTTGAAGNAAAAAGTTCAAACGTACTGAAGAATGTATAACTAAGCGTAATCTGCTCAATGCCCTTCATATTGGAATCATTCACAAACTCGGGATCAATATAGAAAAAAACCGGCATATCCACCGTCTCGCCGGCATTCAACCTCTGCTCCTCAAAGCAAAAGCACTGGATCTTGCTGAAATAGGGTGCCACCTGTCCCGGCGTGACGCTGTATGTCGCCACCCCAATGATATCCTCATCGGACTGGTTCGTCGCCGTGTAGAACGCCAGTGCCGTCTCGCCCGGAAGCACCTTCACCTCTCGCTGCTGCGGCACGAATTTCCAGGGAAGGATGTCGGACACGGAACCATTGAAGGTGATGCGGATGCGCTTTGCGTCGGTGACGGGTCGGAGGTGGTCCGCTGGGTCGCCGTCTACTGCGCCGTGACCTGGTGCTTTGACGGGTTGGCCTCCCCAGCCGGTTGTCTGGCAGATCTAGAGAAATTTGGAATTAGCTGGGGATGCAAAATTTTTGATTGGAAAATCAAAGTATAAAGATTAGACACACCATTTTATACATTGGGACGGAACCGTAGGCGAGTGTAAGTGTCCCTAGAATGACCGCGAGGACGTAGTACCTTGGGAATTTTCAATTAGCTTATATATTCTAGATGTATTATTTAAGCTTTCTCCTTCCTCATCTGCTCACATTGTAGAATTGTTCTTTTTGTTGAGTTGAGCACGCACTTGCTCCATCGTGGGCGCAACATTGTGCTGGGGCTTCGAAGGGCTCGAGTTCGATACAGACCGGCGCTGGTTCATGGATGACAATCTGAGGAAGGTCGTCGACGGCCGTGGCCGAGCCGTCAACTTCGCACATGAAGAACATACCCAGGGCACATCTCTACGACCGAGGCCGGAGAAGACTCGGGGAAGTTTGTTCATTGCTCTGGAAGATACAACGGCAATTCGAGTCCTGCCTCTTTAAAAGAGCGCAGTAAGTTGTGTAGATGGTCGAATGTTCATCGAGGGAAACGATGCCGGAGAAAGGTTAATCCGGTGGAAGAATCAACCCATATCCTCTAACCACGACAAGAGAGAAATGCACGAGTTGATGTTTTGTTGTGGGCCATTATTTATTGTTCGAGGTTAGCCTCTGAGCTGACCAATTAGAAAAAGAGGCACTTCTTCCACTCAAATCCCGGAATCCCCGCGGTATTCGAATTACCACGAAGTACTCCCGAAGAATCTCCTGCTGGTGGTTATAAACGATATTGATGATTTATTTGTTACTATTAGCAGACTACAGGGAGCCTGGCAAAGTACTCTGAACAGACTTGTAATCTCAGCGATAAACACGATTATACACAGAACAAAATGCACGCAGCGAGATTAAGAACCATAGTTAAATTATAATTGATATCAAACAGGAGCTTCCTTAAGAAATGCACCAAATGATGCAAATATTATCGTACATCACCAAAATCTGCACTGATCCACTCCAAGTCCAGGGAGTAGACACAGAGCTATATTGCGAATAGGTGATGTGAAGAATAAAATCAGTAAATAACCCCTACAAGAAAATAAGGGCTCAGAGGCAAAGCGATGATTCTAGTCATGAAACTCCGCTGCTCATACGAAACGTTTATCAAGTCATAATTCGTCCATAGTCTTGCTCATATACCACCAAAAATAACCAAAAGTTGATGAAATAGAGAAATGATAACATAGACCACATCGTCTAATCCAGATCTCCCAATTTGCAAAGTCTTAGCCGACAAAACTCGATCGGTATATCTTATTGATGGGAGATTAGATGATGGTAATAGTGGTGTTTGCTATCGTCGCCAATTTAATGATCCAAGGAGAAAAGGCCCCGATATATGATATTACGGCCCTCATTGCATTGGAAGAATTTGCGAACACCCCCTTTTGAGGCTCCATTTCAAAATAGCTTTAATATGCCTGCCAATCCAGCAACCTTCCAAAATATTTCAATATCACTGTCAACATTTCATGTGACAGAATGGCGTCATCAGAATTCTTCAATCTTCGTATAGGTGTGACCAAACCTAGCTATATCGAATAAGAGGTATTTGGTCGGTCTTCTGCTTCCGACGTCTCAGATATCTCTGACATCTCCGAGTCTGTCTTCTCTGAATCTGTTGTATCCACAGACTGTCCTCTCCATATTGCTGTTGCAGGTGTTTTACCTGCATCTTGAATGGCTGTGGTAGGAGTGCCGATTATCGGGTCCGGTTCCTCCTCGTCATTCGACCCTATCGTCCAAACCCATTTCCTCTTCTTCTCTCTCCTCCTCTTTCGCCTCCTTGTTTTCGGGGAGTCTGGTTCCTTCTCGGCTCCTAATCCAGCCATGCGACGGCGCATCTCCTCGAATGGACCAGGTGTCTGGCCGCCGTCCCTTGTTTCGACGCCTTTGTACGCCATGGCCACATCCAATGTCTCTGATGACTCAATTTCCGGATCAACAGCTGAGGCGGGAGATTCCTCGGCAAGAAGATCGATATGTGATTTAACATACGTATTTGTGACAATGGTTTGAGTCAAGGGTTCATTATAGCCCACTTTCTTTGCGACTCGATTAGCAATCCGCATAGACATCCGAGTCGGAGTGGCGGGTGTTACGCTTGAGCGAGGAGGTAATGGCGAATTACGCAAAATGCTCCGTAGACTTCGTGGATGTGTGTATGGAGGTACTTGGAAGCGACCACCACCTACTGTTGCCCTTCGTCGTGGTGTTCGGGGAGATCCGGGCGAGTTGGGGCTAGAATGATTTGCTGAGAACGTGAATACTCTAGAGGCTGGTTGTTCACTTGTCCCAGCTGATTGAGGAGGCGTAAAGGTGTGCGGTGTCTCACTCGCGGTATACACTTTGGGATGTGCTGTGACTGGAGTTAATTCCTCAATGGCTGAGCTGGGGGTGTCTGGATAGACAATGGAGTATGGACCTGGAGTCTGAGTTCGCTGTGATGGAATCCTATATCCATCTCCAGTTATGGCAGTCTGAAGGCGGAGTGATGTCGGCCTCGTGCTGATAGCCGTAACCGGCGGCCGAGCCGTTGCCGGGGAGGCATTCTCAATAGCAGCAGCATAGGCATTCGATAGTGTATTGAATGATGTAGGAGAGGAAGGGTCAATATCGGCCTTGAGAGAAGTTTGAGACTTCCCCAGGCTCGTAGGGGTGGCGACATTCTTTATCTGGAGAGAAAGCCTGGGCCGTTTTGGGGGCGACTGGGAAGTAGGAGACTGTGACATGGTTGTTGTTTGAGTGAAGGGAAGCAGCATTATATATATTCCAAACTATGATCCCCAAAGATCCCTTTCGGTCGAGCGACCTGGTATGTACGAAGCAATAGTGGGCAACTGGGAATCCCGATCAAAGCATGTCGAGTCAACCGACACGAAAGATCGTCAACGCCTTTGAAGTCGCCGGGTTGGGATGTCGTCCAGATGAATTTAAAAAAAAGGATGATGCATGAAAGACAAGACAAAACGAAACAATAGAGATCCCACCAGCGGTATATGTATTATGGATGAAGCCCTTTAATCAAACCATAAATAAGAACACCCTAGAGCAGCACAAACGTGGAGAGATCGCAGACAAGGACCTAATGCGGGTGATCCAGACAAGGCTTCACATTAGGCGCGATGTGACAGTATAATAAGCCGTACAGGAGCGACCTGGACAAGGACGGAAAATAGAGCAGGCGACCTACATTGGGTGTAGTCCCAGCCGCGAGGACATGATGGCGGGACGTTGGAGAATGTGTGTGGCCACTTGAAGCGCTGTGATGCTGCGATGCTGCGATGCGGTGTAGGGGGCGCGTCGTCACATTGCCACCATTGGCCCGCCGAACGACTTGTTGGCCTCCGGGACGGCCAGGATGCGGCGGCTGAGACTGGCGGTCTCTAAATTTATCCCTCTCAGCTCTATTTACAGAAAACCCCGTGCCACCCTGGGCTGTGGCACAGAGAGAGCGATATGGCTCCTGGTTCGCTGACTGGTGCGGAGATGCTTGGACTCGAGACGCATGGCGGTGGTGCTGGAGGTGTCGATGTTGATGAAAAGGGACGAGATGGGGGAAGTGAAGCCGGTGAAGGAAACTGATGCCGCGACTGGCAAGGAGGGGATCCGGGTGCTGCCTGATTTACTCCACCATCACTACCTGACCTATCAGGCACTCGCCCAATCGAGGAAATTGCTTGGTCTTGGACGCGCAAACGCAGACGCAGACGCGCGCAGACGCGGCTACCCTACGTAACCCCCAACAGCCACAAGGAAGGTGATGAGGTCCTAGTACCGTACGTGACCAACACCTCCTCGATCGACGCCTCCTCCAAAGCTTCTTCTTCCTTGGAGGATTTTTGCTTCGGGTCCCTAACGGCTGGGTCCAGCGCGATCTGTCCTGCACGTTTAAGTGCTGATTGCAGGAAGCATGCAGTCGGCAGAGCAACAGTGTTTCCGTCCAGCCGGTCATGGGAATGCCACCTAATCTGCCTCGAAGAGACGGGAGGATCATAGTCCATGTTGTCAGTCTCTCCTCAAGACTCCAAAATAACTTCCATTCACGTACTAGCACCCTGTTCTGACATGTACCTGCAGGACTATGACGCATTTTATGCCTCTGTCAGTTTCTAAAAGCCGCCTCAGACACGTACTGTTACCTCACCCGTGAGCATCTCTTCTAATCATCCTACCTTAGGTCTTCGAAGCCGAAACTCCTGCATTGAGATCCGTGCCTCTAGCCGTGCAGCAGGTGGGTTTTTGGAATTCTTTTGCTGTATTTGAATGCATCTCGAGCCGTGATGATTAATTTAGAAATAGAAACAGATCATCGTCACTTGTAATTACAAAGCTCGCCAGTTAGGTCTTCGCAAGCTCCAGTTAGTCTCAGAGGCGAAGAAACTGCTCCCTGATCTGGTGATCGTGCTGGGAGAAGAACTGGGTCGCTTCCGAGATGCCTCCAAGGCCCTTTACAATTTTCTTCAGAGCTTCGCGTGGAGTGGGAAGGTCGAACGTCTCGGATTCGATGAAGTATTCCTGGACGTCACAGACATTGTAGACTACAACCAAGCGCTGCTAAACCCCCATGATTTGCCAAATTCTTTCTTCCAATTAAACCCTAGTGATCCTACTATAGGATTCTCCTTTGATGCGACAACTATAGCCGGGCATAGTTATCCACACACACTTCCCCGAAAAGCTTCGCCAACAGACAACTCATCATCCATCTCAACCCTTGGCAATGATGAGTGGTTAACCACACGCCTCATTTTAGGCTCGCATTTTGCAAGGCATATAAGGTTACAATTAGAGGAAGACAAAGGATACACGTCCACAGTAGGAATATCGACAAACAAACTCCTGAGCAAACTCGCTGGAAATGTCAACAAACCAAAAGCACAGACCACGCTATTACCACCGTATTTAGAAACACAGAATGAGGTTGCCTTGATTAGTGCTGAGCCACTTCATGATAGCCCCATACGTGAGGATAAGATTGTGAGCAACATTACTACTTTCTTAGATGAGCACGATATTGGTAAAATTCCCGGAATAGGTTTCAAGATGGCTCAGCGCATACGAAATTACGTGCTTTCGAAGCCTGCTGACGCTGATACCGGGTCTATTTATGGCGGAACTACTGTGTCTGTGACCGTCCGCAGTGTTCGACTTTTCCCTGGAATGGGTCCTGATAAGCTTGAGGAAATCCTCGGTGGACCAGGCTCCGAGCATGGCATTGGAGGTAAGGTATGGGAGTTGATTCATGGAATTGACAATACCGAAGTCAAAGACGCCAGTAAAGTACCATCTCAAATTAGTATTGAAGATTCTTACAGGAGCCTGGACTCCCTTGCCCAGGTACGCAAAGAGCTTCGAATGCTTGCTACGAGTTTAATCCAACGGATGCACATTGATCTTTTAGAAGTCTGCGAAAGCAACGAGTCAAGCACGAGGAAACGCTGGATTGCTCACCCTAAGACCATACGTCTTTCAACCCGCCCTCGAGCCTCAGCAAGCGCTGATGGTACACGAGCCCGCCTCTCCCACCGTATCTCTAAATCTGGACCCATCCCCAACTTTGTATTTAACCTCAAGGAAAGTATAGATACTATTGTGGAGAAGCTTGTTCAGGAAACTCTCATTCCCATGTTTCGGAAACTACATCCTCAACCAGCAGGATGGAATTTAAGTCTTTTGAACATTGGAGTCACGAACCTGGTCGAGACAGCCAGTGAAGACGGCAGCACTGGTGGAGGAAGAGATATTGGCAGCATGTTTAAGAGGCAGGAAAGTGTTCTCAGGGAGTGGAAAGTCGAAGATAAGGACACGGCTCCCGATTCCGTGCCAGACCTGCAGGATGTTCAGTCTCATTCCCCTGGCCTGATCTCTGCACAATCTCACGGCAGCAGCAATATTCACATCCACGATGATAACATGAACACAAACATGACTGGCTCCGAAGACCAGATCCAGCCCACTCAAGAAAGTGCTCTATGGCAGGAAGACGATGATACAGATATCGACAGCGAGAGATGCTCGGAATGCGGTGCTGTTATGCCTGCGTTCGCAATGGCAGCTCATCATCGATTCCACAGCTTGGAAGACTGAGGAGTATCAAGCTCTGCACGTCCACTTTTTCCCGTCTAATCTTTCCTCCATCTAGACAAAGAGATGGAACGCACAGATGTGAAAATTAACTGTACATCCCCGTTTATTGTTATATATATCTGGAGTAAGCCCCACCAGGTGGATATACCCGTCAGCATGGTTACCTCCACTTCCGCTTCTCTAATTTCTAATAAAGGAAATAAAAAGAGGAAAGGGCAACCTTGCGGTGATCTGTCTCAAGTTTTCCCGCAACCAACCAGCCCCCTTAATTGCGGGGCTGACTACGTGATTACAACTTTGCTACTCCGTACGGTACCTTGCATAGCTATGCAAAGTAGTAACTTAGGGTTTTTTTGGGGATATAAGTTATAACTACTAAAGATATGCCGTACAAAAGTACGCCCCGTATCAAGTAATCCCTGACTAAATCTCGAGCCCCCCCGTAAACCCGTAAGATTTTACGAGGAAACGAGGAAAAAAAGTAAAACTTACCACTTCGGGTAAAAAGCAAAATGGAGAAACCTCAAACAATGAAAAGGTTAATTATAGCACGCAATACAGTACTGTAAATGAATGAATGAAACTTCCTTTTTCCCTCTTTATCCTTCCTACACATGTATATATAGAAACATTAATTAGAACAAAAAATGTAGATAGCAAAGATTGATTAACTTGGTTACTTTTTTTAATATATTTTTTTAAATAATTATCTCATCAAATGTATTCCTAATCATTCAATATTCCCCGTTCTACCCAATAAGAAGGGAGGGGATAATTTAGCTCAAGTTCCAGTCCTAGCTATAATATGTACCAACTATACTTATATATCTGATACAAGTATATAATGCCACGTTAATTACCTCTCTCTCTCTCTTTCTCTCACACGACAGAGACTAAGTAGAGTTTAGTAAAGTAAAGCTATATCAGACAACCCCTCTCAAGATTTCCTCCATTTTTATCATGACATGAATCGCTCCCTCCTCCACCTTCACTTGCTCCCCTTCCTTGAGGATTGTTGTGGTATCATTACAAGTAACAAAAAAAAAAATTGATGATTATCCCCCCTTCCCAAATTTCCTTTCCTCTTTCTTTGCGTCGCAAAAAAAATATGCTTATATATAAAACCATCCCCCATATTCATGTGTTCCCCAAGAAAAAGCCAGAAAGCCAGAGTAAAAAACATAGCTTCCAAAAAAGCTCCTCCAGCAGAACATTATGTAAAAACACCTACACCTATATCCCAAGTAACCCGTTTGTCCCCAGATTCGGATTCTGCATAAAATCGTAACAAGCCATCTCCTCAATATCTTTTGTCCCTCTCTCTTTTGGTCATTAGATCTTTATTCCCATACCTCACTCGTCCTGCTACCTGCCTTCCATTTCGCGGACCCGGTTCCTGAGCACCTCATTCCCTCTTATTAACTCCTCTAGCCACTCGGCAGCCATAACAAGGACCGTACTCTTACTGAAGCCACCGCCTTTGAGTCCTGGTACGAGGTCATTCAGATCCTCGAAGCCTTCTCGAATCAGGGTCCGTCGCTTCTGCTCGCTCCGAATATGATTCTCGCGCTTCTGATCTTCGGTGAGGTTTTCTCGTCCAGACTTCTTGTCGCCTGGAACGGAGGACTTTCGTCGTTTGCCGTTTGTGTTGGTAATATTGGTGGAGGCGGAGGGTTCAGAGGCGGAGAGGGTTGGTGAACCCGATGAGGTGCGATGGCTTGGTTTGCGCTTCTTGATAGTGTTGGGGCGGGTGGCAGGAGAGGTCGAGGCTTCTTCTTCCTCGTCTCTTTCAACTTTGATTCGACTCTTCCTTCGTTTAGAAGGTCTCGAGTCGCTATCTTCTTCGGCTTTGATTGCTGAGAGTGATTTAGGCCCAAGACGAGGAGTCGATGGGGAAGTATCATGTGCGCTATCTGGAGTAACGAAATTTAATGCACCCTTTATAGTTTGAAGGTGCGGTCGAATGATGTTCTCTAACGAATCCTGCCGCTCTGGTATGAATCCTCGTTGACTCGCAAAGGAGGTGTCCGAACCCCACCGGATATCGATTTTCTGGTTGGCGGTTTTAGGACGTATGGGTGGTAAGTTTGTGGCAGCACGGCCAAAAACCATTTCCGTGTACATCGCGTCATTTAAGCTGTTAGCATCAACTCGGTGTTGTTGTGGTGACTTCGCGGGATTCGCTATTGCGGGATTGGTGGAGGAGTGGGAGTGGGATTGCGAATGAGAATAAGGTTGCGTTTGACTGTTGGCCCGGAGGAGAGAGCTTTCTGGCCCGGGAAAGTAATTTCCAGCGCCTAAACTGTGCGATTGAGAGTTTGAACCGTTTTGGAGGACTGACGCGGCTGCTAATACATCGGAAGAGGGATTGTCCTGTAGTGCTGAAATAGTTCCAACCTGAGCATGGGAGGGTATATCATTAGGAAAAGGCGCATCGTGCATATCGAAGGAGGAAAGTACCGGCTGACCCAACGAAGATGTAGTTCCCATAAACGCAGGGGGCAGTTCCTCCCATCCAAAGCCAATCCCGGTGCCATCCATAGGCGTTGTGAAGAAATCCGAGGCGAACTGATCCGAGTTCACGCCATCGAAGAAGCTATCCAAGAACCTTGACTCATTATCATCGAGCAACGACGGGCCAGGCGCTGGCGCCGGAGGAGAGGGAAAGGGAAAGTTCGAGGATCCATTATCAAAGGTGACTAGAGTTACAAGTCAGTTCAGAGTGATGTCTCGGCGCAACCAAAGCACGTAGCAAGAAACCACCTACAACCGAACGGCGCATCCAGGTTGGGTGGTTTTGACGAGCCCATACTGGGACGCTGGATGGCGAGCATGGGTGCTTGGTGAACTGAGGAATGGGATCCGGTTGAAGCCCAGGCGGGCTTGATTAGATATAAAAAAAACCAAACAAAGAAGGCGTCGACTGTCACACAAGGACTCCAAGAACGTCCGAGGCGGAAGGAGGGGGGCGAAGCTTAATACGTGAGCTGTGGCTGGTTGTGGTTGAGAGGTTGCGGCCAGCCGTCAGAGAATGGGGAGGGAATTTGTGGGGGAGCAGTGGTAAATAATTTGGTGCTGACGATTGGATGGTTTTAACTGTAATCGAGAAATGAAGCTTCGAGATTCGTGGTGATTATCTCCTGTTCTCTTTTCTCTTCTTTATTTTCTCTCTTTTCTACTGTTTGGGTTGATGATGTGGTGTGTGTTGTGTGATGATTCGAAGGCCTTTCGCTTTGCACACGCATCAGCCGTTGGAGGTGTGGCTGGTGCTCACGGTGCTTTTCCTTCGCAGCAAGGAATCAGATGGGGGATATTCTTGTTCTGGCACTGGGTGTTTTGAAGGCGAGAAGGGATGCAGCATCGCGATGAAGGCAGGAACACCAAGGCAAAGACAGAATGTGGTCGTCGTGGGTTTCCTTAGTTCCTTAGTGGAGTCGATAATAATTAATCAGTTTGGAGCAATGGGGGATCACGAGTTTTTGCAGTGTCACATGCAAACCAGAGCTCTCTCTCTCTCTTCCGGTGATGAAGGACAGCTTTTTTGCCTGGTTCCTTGGCAGCCACCTCGCCCACCAAAATGTGCTGCATTGTGCGTCATGTCCGGGTACGAGATCGCACAGGCATGGTTCGGCGGTGGATGGAGGTCACTGGGCATCACACACACAAGAATACATTCTGGAACACCTTCGTCCAAGATCCATGCACGATCAACTTCAACATCCGCGCCCGCATCGAAGAACACGCGCACAACTCCAGTCAGCAGTCCGAGACACCAAGCACTCTTATCTGACATCAAGAGAAAATCGTGCATTCGCGCATCGTACATCGTGCATCGTGCATTGCATCGCCGAGCGAAGGAATAGAAGAAGGCAAAGAAGGCTGGTCAGTTAGCTATGCACAATCCACTTGCCCTTTTTCTCCCTCTCTATCTCCTTCTGCTCCTCCTCCTCCTTCTTCCAGTCCCTGGTCTCGCTCCCGGCTATTCATGGGATGAACACAGACCAGACCACCGAGGTGCTTCATCTACAGCGAGGGGGGGAAGATGAACTCGAGATATTCCCGGTATTGCTTATTACAGTAGTTGCGTCGTATCGTTGCATGGAGGTAAGAACCCTTTCTTTCTTTTCCCCCCTTGTCTCTTAGCTTCTTCCTTTTTCTCGCCCTCACCAAAACCGAACCCCGGACTTCCCTGACGCCCCTCTCGGTCATCGAAAGTTTCTCCAGGATGCCTCGGTCCGGAATGAAAAGCGGTGGCTACCCATTAAAAACCGTATCATTTCCTACCCGGATTTCATCACTTGGATCTGTCCTCATCTTGTACTGTACTGTACTGTACTCTATCTTCTTGCTCGCTGCTCTGATTCGATGCTCCGTGACTGATCCCGATCTTCCGCAACTAATCTCCACAGAGGAAAAGATAGGTCTATCAAGAACAACAGCGCGGGAATAAACGCTTCGTCCACTCATTCAGAGAGAGACAAAAAAAACCCCGCCCATGCAGTAGCCCAGGTGTTTGGGTGTTTTTGCGGGGGAGCTTCCTCTTTAGGAATGATGCTTTAAAAGGGGCCGGAGCTTTCTTTTTAAATAATTAAACTCTTTCGCTGGAGACCGCCGGGCTTAATCTTGCTCCCTTTCTACAGTTCGCTCTCTGTACTGGTGCCCGTATTGTACTGTACTGTAACTCGTGGCTGAACTGATTCCTTATTTTTATTTGCTGCAAGAAGAGAGAATCCCTTTTCGTAATAGAGTATTTCCTCTTCCGGGTTCCGAGTCTCCCCTTTGTCTCTCGAGCTTGCTACTTAACTCCATGGTTTCATTCATTCGTTCATTTTTATTTTGCTATCTATTAAAGCAAATAAAAANCTTACGGATTGCTTCCGAACTACTATCTCTATACTCCATATATATATACTTATTTATTTTTTGGCGTTGCAAAATTAATTTTCTCAAGGTTCAAGTGGAAAGGAACTACAATACTTCGAAATTAGTCTACTTCTGACTGATTCTATTCTGATACTTTGTTAGAGAGCTTTCAGGTTTGCGCTTGTTGTTAAAGGCCAAGTTCCATCAGCCGAGGATTTAGATTCCTCGACGTGGAGAATGTGCTTCTAACCAAACTAAACTACAACTCATCTAAAGAAGAAAAGTATATATAAACACCGAATACCAAAAGAAGAAAAACCCAGAGTTTAAAAAACAATTTNAAAAAAACTCTGGAAAAAAGAAGTTTGAGTGACAAAAGGGTTCGGTTTCATCACAGCCATAGCCGCTCGCCTACATCTCTGCTAATGTCAGTATTCACTTCATCCATTAGACTTGGTTGTCCAATCCTTTTCTCGGAACAACAACTTGTCCTGACCATTATACCATAACGGCGCTGTTTGTTGTTCTGTTGGGGAATATACCGCTTATTTGGGGTTATATAGGAAGGAAGGTAGGAGCGAGAAGGAAGGATCGCTTGCGAGATAGGTAATGACTCGAGCTATTCGACTTGGTAACCAAAAATGCTTCTCCGAGACGGTTAGTGCTCGTGATGTAGGCATAGAGACTCTTGGGCAACTCTGAACATAATTCAATAACCCCCAAATCTCTATAAAATTGGTTATCAAAGGCTCCGAATCAAAAAGTAGCATTATTTTGATGAGAAATTGGAAGAAAGATAGGATAAAGGACAAAGGAAATCCCAGAGGCTGGTAACTTCTTCCTATAGTCAACCCGGATTATCTTCTTCAATAGGCGCTTTTTCTCTCTCTTGCCCTGATTCGACGCTCTTGGCTGATCTTTCGCAAGCATCTCCACAACTGTGCAAAAACGCGAAGGGAAGATCTCCAAGCCCCCAACGGCAGAGCCCGCAACCAAGACGCTCTATTTAGGAAGGAAGAAGCAGCACAGGAGGATCTGCCAGGAACAGCGGAGGAACCGGCCCCATGCGGTTTAGGTCTTTGCGGGGAAGAAGCTTCTTTTTGAGATGATCTGTGTCTGCTTGTTCAACGATGCTGCCGACGAGCTGGCTTAATTAATCTTGCCCTTCTACGATCTCTTCACAGCTGGATGAACATCGTGTGAGGCTGCAAGGCTTTAAACTTTTGCTTGAGCAGATTAAAGCCTTTGTTCTCGTCTCTCAGTTTGAAAGCGCTGTTGAGTACAGGCGTACTGTACATGCCATTGAACCGACTCTGAACAGACGCGTAACTTGAACAGATCCACCGTAGGATCCTACCAATTAAATCTTGTGGAAGGAGGCGGAGATGCTGCCAACTCATTCACAACTTCACAAGCAAAAACCGGCCAAAGCACGTTGCAGCCTTGGGCGCGGCGCGTTGCCGAGGAAGGCGTCAATCCGTGTCTCAAGGGGGGAAACATTCAAGCAAAGCAAAAATTACATTGTCGATCAGCACTCTTGCAATTGTTGGCAGAAGCAATTTGCTTCAGTGTATTTCTCCCTTTGCATTCAACTGCAAATTCTTGAAATAAGGGGGACAGCTGCAGTTCCAGACACGCTCACGTGCAGTAGCCAATCCTCGTCGTCACAGCGTCATAGGGACTCGTAGCTGCAGCTGCACGTGCTGGAGAGCTTCTACATCCCCTCCTTAATACCTCAACGCCAAATATCCCGCACTAAAGCAGAATCCAAATTCATCACGGAGAAAAGACTTGGCTTTTTTCAACGCTCCTTGCAACTTAAAAAGTTACTGCTGCTGTACCACCGTTACACGCAAGCAAGGAGCCCATACTGTTGCAAATACCCATCTCCTCGCTAAATCTCGATACAGCGGACCCCTAAAGACCTGTTGTGACATGTCAATGTCAGCAAAACTACGCCGCTCCAATGCCACCACCAGCATTGAAGCACGGCTCCAGATCCCTCTCCTCCTCCGTCCTCTTCTCCGTGCCTACGTCTTAGGTTACGCTTCCAGCACCTTGCCCCGGATCATCACCTTGCTCTTGACGCATCTCACCCGTCACCGCAGGAAGAGACCCAACATCGCCGGCGACAGGAAGCCCGATGTGCCATTTCTCACCTCGCTGAAGGCTATTCTAAAGAGTGCTTTAGAGGGTCAGAGATTTCCTACTTTTTGTGCCGCGTTGGTAGGAGGTTCCACGATCTTGGAGGCACGTGACTCCCTTTTCAATTCCCCCCCTTTTCACCCATTCTCCCATTCTACATCTTTTCTAGATACTTTCTTGTCGGGGGAAAGACTTATGTGGATTAGACTGACGAATGTGCTGAGAGATAGATACCGCTACGGAAAGTAATTGGAAAATTACTGAGGAGTTGGACCGGTCTTGCGCGGCAGAGGTAGGCTTCGTCGTTTTCTTTCTCTTCCTTTCTTCTTAAATATTCAATCTTCTGTCTCATACTCCCTCTGGATAAACCTATATTCTACTCCTGTTTATCCCTATTCAATATGACCACTAACACTTTCTAGACTTTCTACATGGATCTCTACCTTCATTGCAGCATGGCTCAGCTTAAGCTTACTACAATCCAAGAAGAGCGAGGCATATATAGAGTACGTGCCGGATCCAGATGCTCCTGAGAGCAAATCAATGAGACCAGTCCGCTTCGCCGGCCGAACTATGGACTTGACCCTCTTCGCTGTATGCCGGGGTCTGGACGTGATAGTGGGTGAGCTCTGGGCGCAGCGGAAAGCCAGAAGGAGAGCAAATCACAAATGGACCAAGGTCAGGACCTCTCTTATATCCTATCTTTTGCTGCTCTTTCGCTGCTCTTTTATTGCTTATTATGCATAGGTAACTGGCAATTTCTGACTTAATACATAGCTCGAATCCTCTATCTCTGCCCTGACAGACTCCACCATCTTCGCCGCTTCCAGTGCCCTGATAATGTGGGCCTTCATGTACACACCATCTCGCCTCCCAGGCGCCTACAACAAATGGATCGCTTCTGCCGCACAAGTCGACCAACGTCTTCTAGTCGCCCTCCGACGCATGCGCTGGGGAGACTTGGTTTACGGCGTCGAAACCGGCCAGGCCGAGTTACTCCAATCCATGTGCGCTGACTATAACCTGCCTCTCGAAAACGGCGACCCTGTAAAATCGATCCCCTTCCCGTGTGAACTAGTCCACATGGGCCGTGGCCCAAGCTGCGAGTACCACGCGCTGTCAAGATTCCTCCGCTCAATATTCTGGGCATTCAGTACCTACCTCCCGCTAAACATCCTCCTAGCCCTCCGCTATCCATCACGAGCATCCCTAAAATTAGCACTGAAGTCCTCCCTCCGCTCCTCCACTTTCCTAGCTGCTTTCATAACCTTCTTCTACTACGGCGTCTGTCTAGCCCGCACTCGGCTGGGTCCCAAGATCCTCGGCACATCCGTCGTTGCTCGTCGCCGGATCGATTCCGGCCTCTGTGTCTCCTGCGGCTGCGCCCTTTGCGGATGGAGTATCCTGCTAGAGAACGCCAGACGAAGGAAGGATATTGCACTCTTTGTCGCACCGAGGGCATTGGCTACATTGTTTCCCAGACGGTATGAGTGGGAGAAGAGATGGAGGGAGACCGTTGTTTTTGGAGCCGCGACGGCAGTAGTATTTACTTGTGTTCGGGAACGCCCGGAGAGGGTTAGAGGGGTGTTGGGGAAGATATTGAGGGCTGTGTTGGTTGTTTGAGTGAAAAACCTAGGTTTTTCAATTGGTTAGATTGGGGACAGTGTTTGACCAAGTATTTTATTATTAGCCTTTGGAGTTGGAGAGGTTAAAGAAAAAAAAGTATTTTTGTCAGTTATATTTAACTTGTAGTAGTAGTGTGTAATATCAAAATATTGGCCGAGGGGTATCTATTAAAAACCCCATGGATAAAGAACACTCTCAGTTTGATGGGATTTACTAGTGTGATAATTGATGTAAGGGGAAACAAGGAAAATGTATTCGAGTTTTCTCACTAGATATATTTGTTTCTGTATTTAGCAAGACTAAGATAGAAAAAGTAAAGGCAAAAGTAAAAGATAAAAGTTGTAGTAGATAGAGAAGAAGTATTGCCACACTCATCGTCACATTCCACGACCATCAAATAATCAGCCCTGGACATAAATCTCCTCTATTCTCTTATCTTCCCACCTTTTGCTTCTTTCTATACATCCCAATTCAACTGCAGCAACTTACTTTGCAGCAACCTTTCCAAAGCACCATCATCCTGCACGAGATGAGCAATATTCAACGCCTTCCCGGCCCAGATCTTCGTTGCGTCGTCATCGCCTGCGCAGTAGAGGTCTATGGCGTGGTTGAAGGCCGAGGAGGAGATCCATTCTAGTTCTTCTGTTGGATAGGGGAGGGGGGTCTGTTCGTTTTAGGAAAATTCGGTTGGTTTTAGTGAATTTGGAATGAAGTGGGGAGGGGAACATAATAGTGAGACATAGTTGACATACCTCCGATAATTCTTCTGCTAGAGATTGGATCTGGTCTAAGAGTTGTTCTGCGACTGTAGGATTTTCTGGCAGGGCTATCTGGAAGAGACAGCGCATGTATTTTGCTAGTTTTATGCCGTCGAAAGAATCGAGACTTGAGGCTCCATTGACCACTTTTTTCAATGTCGTTATGAGTACTGGATTGCTTGTCAGTTATATTATTAGATGAGATAAAAGGAGAGGAGGTAAGGGGAAAGACCTGTCGTTGGTGCTTGGCTAGACAAGATGCAATCTGCCATTATCTCATAAATCCGCATCGTCTTACAGATATTCGCTTTAAGTATGACCTCACCGAGATCATCCCAGGCTTTAAGACGACATGCGGCCTCAAAATCATAAGCTAGCAGTATCCCAAGCTTTGTGAGGAGATCTTGTGCTGGTCCCTCTTCTAGCTTATCCAACCTCTCCTGAAGCGTCTTGTCAAATTTCTCTACGTGCTTTCGAACACTGAGATAATCCTGCAACTGAATCTCGATTGCATCCTCTCCACGAGCTAAGGCAACGAGAGCTGTTCCAATCGAGAATTCGCAAAACATTCTACGGAGAGCTAGATCATCGGAGATCTGAGAATTAATATCATTTGGATAAGAGTCGATAAATTGGACACAGCTTGATAAAATTCGGACGGAGAATCGAGGGCTCCACTCTGCGAGATTCTTGATTCCAAGGTTGTAGGAGTTCTTCGAAAACCATTCTAGCTCGGAGACTGTCCAGATAGTATCTGCTCCTGTAGGCTGTGGCTTTGCCTTCTTTATTGCGGAGACGGCTAAGGAATTAAGTAACATGCAACATGACAGAGTTTATTTGTCAACTCACCTCCTTCAAAGAGCTTACATAGCTTCTCTACAGCATCTTCTACATACTCGGAAGTGTCCTTGCTTTCCACAGCTTCAAATCGTGAAGCCATCAGTCCGATAGTAACTCTCAACAATGATGGTAAATGCACTTCACTCGGAGCTCCGTAGTTGTGTTTTTCAAGCACTAGTTGCAATGCTTTCACAGCCTGATCTCTGTTGCCAACTTGCTGCGCATCCAATACACAGGCATACAACAGATTCGAATCCTTTGTAGAAACCACGCTGACCTTTTCAAGGCATTCACTTGCGAGATCGATATCCCCACAACGAATTGCAATCTTGTACATCAAGAATCTTGTCATCGGCTCTTCCTTGGCAGTATCAGACATCGAGTCAAATATACCTCTGGCGCTGCGGATATCCTGACGAGCAAGAGCACAAAGCAGAAGTTTCCTAGTCAAAGTCAGTTCGTGTGGTTCAAGTTCCGAGTTCAACGAACCTTGATATCCGTGTCATGTTGGCATTCCCAGAGTTTTCAAATATTTTATGCATTGCTAGCTGACACCACTTTTCAGAGACGTCATATTGACCTTGCTTGTAATTCGACTCAATCCTCTTCCATAACAACTGTAGTGAGTTAGAAGAGAAGAAGGGACGAGGGATCATAGACTGACGGTATGTGCTGCTAATGTTGCTGTTGAGCTAATTTGCTCATTCAGATTGCTACTTATATGGTTTAGAATATCTTCAAGTGAGGCTAATGCATCAGTACTTTCTCTCTGACTAACAGTCATATACAAACGTGTAATAAGAACCTGCTCAATCCAATCAATTCGTTCAGCATGAAGCAACCGTTGCCTCATGAGTTCATCCAAGGCTTTGCAAGCCAGACTAGGACTCTTGTCATTTAGCTTCCGGATATGATATAGAATCAACTTCACATTCGCGTCACTAAGAACCATGGACCGAACCATTCTTCGGAGGACATCGCTATATAAGGTGCTATTGAATGTATCGTTTGAATCCGCCGATATCAAGTCTAGTCTCAAAATTAGGACAATTAACTTGTCCCCAACCTCGTTCTCAAGAAGGTCAACGAGATTTCCTGCTCTCGCAGATGCTTCTTGATCTTGAAACCCCAGCAAAGACTTGATTAGACTCTGTATTACCGAGATCCGCAATTCGCTTGAGTCAATACTCAGTCTGTCTAGTTCTTGACTATTGAAGATATCCAATGCTCTGTCTAACCACTTAGCTGCTAGCTGGTACTGTTTCTTAATCAGAAGGTCTTTGCCGATTTCGTATAAAGTATCTGCCAGGCTCTCTGCTGTATCGGGATCAAGTATACGTTTATAAGAAGCCGACTTCTTGAACATATATTCGGCAATATCTAGTTGGTTTTGCTGCCATGCCTGTTGAATGTTATCAAAAGAAAAATTATTAAATGAAGGTTATGTGAAATTACCAGAGCAGTCCTAATAATGAAATACTCCGCGCTCAATCTTTCACAAACTTCCTTATCTAGCATGTTTTCCAATTCAGATTGCTGCAATGTGTGTTCATATCCGGCGACTTTCTCCAATACCTTGACCGTGAGGTCAATTTGTTTCTTTTCTATTTATAATTTTTAGTATATATTCAACTAATTCTAGCATAGCACATACCTAGACAGTTCTTCGCAGCCTTTATACCAACCTTCATTAGACGAACAATCGAAGTGGCCTTCTCAAGATCTTGCGCGATGTCAAGTAGTAAGAAGGAAAAGACGCGCACCAGGGTGAGCATAATTGGGACATCTTTATGGTTAATAAATTTCTCATCCCGTCGAAGCCTCGTACATAAGTTCCATAATGCCGTACCATGTCTATCTAATTCCTCACATATCGACAACGAAGCAGGCCTTAGTTTATTGGGGAACGTCTGTATTTGATTCTCGATCTCACGAAATAAAGCCTCATAGATGTTTGAAGTGATAACCTTGGGGAGTTGTGTCTGTAACTCGGTGGCAAAGGCTGGAGTTCGTTGTTAATGAAGGTTGCTGGTGGAAGATCATTAGAGCTACTTACTCAGAATAGAGTCGAATCGTTTGTTCTTGCTTGGATGCGTTGTATGCGCGAATGGTGCCATCATTCCATATTAAGAAAATGCATAAAGGTATAAAACTATAGTAGTTGCTACGAATACTTGATTTTGTTCTAGAAAAAGGGTTCAGGTTCGAAGCCTGATTTGTAGAAAAGGCCGCACTTGACTTCAGAACCGGATAGCTTGACGAAAAACTTCATTTAGAAACACTATCTCGGTATCCCTATCCTAACCTTACTGCATGACAGAAATTTTTACAAGCTGAAACTGGAATAGAGAAGAAAAATAAGAATCGAATATCACGGTTTCGCCACCTTTTTTTTTAATCCTGAATTTAATATCCCGCCATAAAACTACCATATATACCAAGTATAAATAACCTAAAAGCTTACAATGACCTCACGTTTGACGTTTTACGGGATCTTGTGGCAAAAAGTTTCCTACAATGAGACAAGGACTAGGTATGGAATTAGCTAAAGCCACAATACACTTGTTAAAGACAACTTACATTTTGTGAATATCTCTCCTGATTGTAAACGAGAAGCAACATTTTATAGTCGGATCTTTCGATTGATCATCTGGATTCTTTAGTGAGCAGCTTGTGAGTAGGGCCTTCTGTGTCTGATCAAAAGCAATAGCTCCGAATTTCTCCCAATAGTTGACGAGAGATTCCTCGGTTAAGATTTCATGCAATGCTATTTTGCCCTGGATAGAACTGTCAGTTAGGAAGTACAAGAGAAATGCAACAAAAGCATACGTCTCTTAATTTCTCAATTGGAACATGAATAAGTTCAGCCATTTCTTTATTACCACGAAAGATCTCTCCTGTTCTTCGCCAGCAGCAGGCCGGTACAGCCATACTTGCAAATACTCGGTCATACTCCATCAAACTACGCTCAAACCACATCTCAACATACACCAGTTCGATATCTGTCAGAGTCTGCACCTTCTCGCGGAACTTAGGCCTAAAACGGTCAAGCTGCCGCAGAATCTTCATCTTAGCTGCAGAATGCATATGGCTATCCATATATGCAGAAAGCCGTGCATAACCCTTTACGTAGTTGAATGGTTTTAATAAGCCCGCATCATACTTTGCCCGGAGTAGTCGTTGCATGCGCTCCTCAGGGGCGTCATTTCCAGTAGGATCGGCTGCTTGGAGATAATATTCGCGTGTCTTGTCCGTAGGTAATACACTGCTAGGCCTTGAAATTTGATTACCATGTTGGTTTCCAGGGGGAACTAAAGAACCTCCTGGATGAACTCCACCAGCTACGGCACCGTTGTTCAAGCTCCCAGATAACATTGGGCCCTGCTGATCCGCAAAGAAGTTTGAGGTATCATCGGGGAGTAATGCTCCGTCGTCCAGAAGACTATTATTCAAAAAATCGTTGAGCAGATTATACTCGTTAGTGACTTCAGGAGTGTTGAACATATACGAGGGATGGTAATGGTGGATATCTTGAAACTGATTTTGCGATCCGATCCAATCGTTTGAGTACCCAAGGACTATAATTCAATCAATAAAATTGCCAATTGCCAATTGCCCAGGAAACACCACTAAAGACCTACACTGGTTATTATTATTTGTAAGAGCATTCGGTGGAATTCCAGACACAGGAGACGGTTGGACAAGTTGTAGTGGACCGCTCTGAGAGAGAGTCGTTGGTCCAATTCCTAAGCCGCCGTCTTGCACTTGTTCCTGAGACTGGTCGAAGGAATTTCTCATGCCGGCGTCTGTGCTGGATTGGATTCCACTTGGTGATGTCCCATCTTCTTCAGCTGAATTGCTATGCTGGCTCTTCGCCTTCTTCGCCGCGGAGGAATCCTGTTCACGAGGCTCATCATGACAAAGGTGACCGATATTGCGCTTTATACAACGAGCACATGGGCGTTCCTGTGTAACAGACTGTTTAGTACTGAAGTTCCTGAATAATATGTACTTGCTGCACGAAAATAAGGGTATGTCGTACCAAGTCGCAGGTCATATGCTGGTTAGAGACATTCAGTTAGTTTATGCGCAAAATCTGCGCCCAGGCGCGTCCAAGATTCCACCGGCAGTATCCTGGCCCAATGGAGTACTTACAGATCTTCGACAATATACACAAGCTGCAGCGACACGTTTCCGAATTAGTACAATGATGTGGCAAGCGGATTGGAAGCTGGAGGTGTCTCGCGCCTTACCATGATTCACCTTGCGCCTCTTCTTTGGACTCTTCGCAGCAGCGGCATTCGGGGGTGATGCTTGAGGCTTCACATCCTGCCCGTTAGTCGCCCCATTCTGTTCCATGACATCGGAGGCTATGTTTCAAGGGCTTCCATTGGATTGCGACGTTGCGCAGACGTCTTCCGACTTGAGGGCAATCTCTGTCAGAGAGATCTTCAATATCACTCACACCTAAAACGATGGTTAGCGCCTTCTTCTGCAGGTACGCGGTACCATATATTCAGCCGTACTCTTAGCACTGCGATTGTGTTGAACTGGTATTTGCATCTCTAAAGGATTGAGAGGGAAGACACACGACAACGATTTGATGTAGTGGGGTGCGGGAACTAGCAGCTTGGACCACATGAGCCGAGACGAGGAACCGTGAGGTACAAGATGTACAGAGCAGCGAATAGCAAACTACGATTTCTAATGCAGAATAGGAGGCACAGAATATTATATTCTTTATTACAGCAAGGCTCTATTCCTTGAGCTACCCCAAACCACAGCCTAAGAAGGATAATATACCAGGTTCGTTAGTCATTAAGTCATTTCGTTCGTGATCGTAAAGTACACCGCCGTGTTCTAAGGCCGAGGCGGTCGAAAATATCAGTTTTGGGATCTCCAGTCGCTTCATTCGGGTGCTTCCGGCAAAGGTCAACAACTCTATCCCAGAACAACCTGCTCATACTGCTCCTCTCCGAGGTGATCGAATAGAGTCGCCTGCACAGCAGCGTTACCCTTTGCCATCGCCTGACCAATGCCCTGCACTTGATTCAGGTTCCCTCGAATGCTCTCCACATGTCCCGTGACTTCCTGCATTATGGCCGTATAATCTTCATCCTCATCGAACTAGAACTCAGGTTAGCATCTCAAGCCTGTAACATTATAAACGACAAAGCCTACATTGAAAGTTGGATGTTTCGTAATATCAGCAAATCTCGAACCGAGGTCCATTTTCTCCTCTTTCGAAACCGAATCATCTTCTAATTGTAGTAAGGAGTGTAACTTCTTCTGCGATTCTTTCCTCTTAGTCGTAGCCAGCTTCGCATTTCTCTCCAATTCCCCCATCACTTCTCTCTCCGACTCAAGCAATTCCGTCTCATGAGCTAGCTCAGCTGCTAGCAATTCGTTCGAGTGTAAAATGGGATTAAGCTGGGCTTCCAGTGACCTATTATTGTCCAGGACCTTTTCAAAGTCAAAATCCTCGACTCTCTGACTTCTTATTCCAGGGGGAAATGGAAGTCCTTTCGATAATTTGCTTATAAGTTTCCGGGAAACCATTTGTATAGCCGTGCGAGCTTGGATTCTTTTATCCTCGTCGCGGACTCGCATAATAACTGGGCGTTCAACATCTTGCAGAAGTTGCGAGATCCGTTCTATACAATTATTCTGGAGTGGCTCCCATTGCGCATCGATTTTATCGCGAGGTATCCGACGAGTAATAGGAACTAGACGAGGATAGTTTCTGGATGTTTCTGGCTCCTCCGACTCTTCTGATACTTGTCGCGTAGATTGTTGTGATTGTCTTTTGGGCTGGGATGCACCCTGTGATGAATGGCTTGAATTCGGATTCTTGTCGGGTTTGTTTGATTTGCCTTTAACTGCCTTCGATGATGGCGGACGACTCTGAACGTTGATATCTGCATTTGATAAGGCCTTCTTTCTTTTGGAGGGATCAGCGGACCCTTGTGATGTCGTTTTATCTAGCACTTCTTTTCTGATACTGTTCTCCAAAGACCTTCTCATACCTCCTCTCCCTAGCGCTCCCTGATTAATAGTGTCTGCAGGGCCTGCTTGCGAAGATCGAACCCTCTTGCTCGGTGGTGCTTCTTGAGACGGGGTTCTGTCTGTGTTGGCGATCGACGAGTTTGAAGGTCGCCCACGTTTTCTCTTTGAGGAGTCCATGTTTAATTCTAGGAGTAGTTAAGAAAAGAGACTCAAGTCGGAATGATTATACAAACCGTAGTCTATTTTATTCGATAACCTGTAACTCTAGCTAGTCGCGTTCACTGTCGCGTAAATGCAGGGAGTATTATTACGCGGGGGTTCCGATTTAGGATTTGCCGATGTTCACCCGGTAATTCGGATGTTGACATTAAAGCTCATATATCGTGTCTATAACTATATACCTTGGTAACTTATATTAAAGTTTGAATGCCTCTTTGCTATGCCCAGCGTAGCCATTACTTCCTAAATAAATGGCTTGACTACATTGAAGTCCCACAGATACGCCAAACACCCCATAACCCCGCACCCTTTTACCAAGCAAGCCATAATTCATTTGATCTTGCTCATGATAGTCTCCGGCCCTCTTGCAACGCTGATCTGTGCGGCTCGAGCTTTCACAGCATTCAACATGCTCCGGTCAAAATCGTCCCTAGCCCTCAAGACAGCTTCCACCCAGCTAAGTTGCAAATCCCAATAATTCTCTTTGAAGGAGGCAAATACGTCTGGTATCTTCATCTTATCTTCTTTGAGAAGTTGTAAGAAAGGTTCGGTAATCCTCCACTTCTGCTTGATGGCCTCACCAACATCCTCACTTGGGACACTGTTGAAGAACTCAAATACAGTCGAGACATCATCAAAGAGCTTCTCTTGGAAGGGGTCTAGACGTTTGAATTTTACCCCCTTATTTCTGACACACGATAGATAGCGAATCAAAAGTTCATCAGCAAGCTCTTCAATAAAGATATCCAGAAGCGTATGGTGAAGAACCAGTTTATAATCCCCAACATATTCTTCAAACGTAACGACCATTTGTTTCATCGCTGTATTAGTATACCATTTCGGTGTAAAAAAGTCAGGCATCACGGCCCGGAAATCCACGGCAAAGATGAGTTGTGCAAATTTGGCTATACAGTGGGTACTGAAGTCCACATATCCATCACGGATCACTCCAATCTCAGCATTTACACGCTCGAGGTATTGTGCAGAAACAAGCGGTTCGAACTTCTGCCGGAAACTTTCAAGGTAGGCAAACCTACCCTCCTCTTCGTTATCATCTATGCAAGCAATTTGGTCATTTGCTGTGGCAACAAGCCAATCCTGTAATGACTGGAAACCTTCGATTTCGGGATTGTTGCCCGTATACTTCACAGCTTCATCATCAAGCATCTTTTGCCATGTTTGTTGACGATTCTTGAGTCGGATGAACATTGCATCCACAACACCCTCAACGACATCCTGTCTCTGTGAATTTCCTGCAGCGTCAATCTGTTCATGCATCATTCGCCACATATCAACCAGATTCTTTGTACGGAAGTAACCATATTCGTCCTGGTCGAGATTTGATCCATCAACATTTCTCTCTGTAAAGTCTTTCATATCGGTTTTCAGAATGCGGTCGAGCCACTGGTCGAGGAATCGAATAATAAGTTGACGGAATTCTCGCACCATCTCACCTTCCCGACCGTCTAAAACTTGTGGAGACAATTGGTCTTGTCTAAAGCCCAATTTCGCCATCTTAGCATAGTACTTCTCCGGCCAATTTAATATAGCTAACATATCGGCCGAACTTGTATTTGGGTCATCAATCATACCAATGAGGAAATCATGCATGATTGTATGGTATATCTTGGTATAGGTGTGAAATATTCGCCATTTCTTAGGCATTAATGGCACCATCCCCTGCTTAACAGCATTCAGGTCGTTGAAGAACCATTTGAGATTCTTTTCCAGTTTTGTGGAGTCCTCGAGAAATGCTTCCTTAGTTTGCATCATTTGTTCATCTCCATGAACCTGAATAGCTTGCAAGAATTTCTCCTTGTAACCTCTAACCTCCTTCGCGCCGTCTGTAATACCCTTAAACCTTACAGCCATCTCTTTATGGTCTTTTAGCGCCTCGTTCAAAGCTTTGACTCTTTTGTCACTCTTTTCCTCCGCCTCTATAATCACAGCTAACCTGACGACTAGCCCATTGTTGCCGTTGATGAGTACGTTGATAAGATTCAACGCAATTGTGCCTACATGCTCATCAAACCACTCAATGGTCTCATCCAGCCTTTTGAAATAGTCCTCTAAAGTGGTCTGCATGCTCGGATCATTGGCTCGTTGGATTTGTTCCATAGCATCATCTCTAATATTCCGCAGCTGGGTCAATTCGTAATGTACAGCAAGCAGATTTGGCATATTTTCTGGGTCCTGATCATCGTCCCTCAACATGACCTCTACCTGACTTAGTCGATCATTGAACTCGTCTAGATTCCTTCGCATGGTCTCAACCGCACTAAAGTTTCGGTGCGTCTGTGAGACAAGGTTGATATTGGGGAAATCGCGGATCATGTTCTGGGCTTCAGCGCATAACTTGTCGATTTTGATCATTTCTTCCTTAATGAGTTGCACAGTTCGTTGGCCATCTGTGATACCAGACATGCCCGACTGTGTGATTTCCATTTGCTCTCTAAGACCACTTCGAAGTTGCGAATCAATCGCGGCTTTCTTGCGCATGTACTCCTGTTTCATCCCTGAGACCTTATCCAGATCGTCCGGATGCCGCAGCAACTCGGAGAGGTTTACGGTTGAGCTATCCATTGTTGTGGTAGCCTATCAGGCCATGTCGAAATAGTAAAATGCAAAACTTGGAGAAGGTTTATGCTTCAAACGGATACTTGAAGCTCCAGACATAGGACAAGGCTATGAGGTTTAGCCTGGTTAGCGGCCGCATGGTCCCGATGCACGGACCACAACCCTTTAGTTTTATATTCGAACATGCTTAAAGTATACAAATTTCACATTCAAGCAGTCTCACCTGCGTAAAGAAGGTTTGTTCTCTTACAATTCTACATGTAAGAGGCGTATTGACATATGTGAAATATAGCGAGGATGTCTTATTTTCGTATAACCCTCCTGCGATCAGGAATCGGACTGCCAAAGAGAACCCAAGGCGTCCTAAAAGCTCTCGGACTGCGGAAACGAATGAAAACGGTCTTCTACCCAGTCACACCTGAAGTCGCTGGTCAGATCATGAAAGTCAAAGAACTGGTATCAGTCAAGGAGGTGGATAAGGCATTGACAATGGAGGAGCTTCGCAGCGAACGACGACCGGATCCAGGCTTTTTTATCGAGAGCAAGGTCCCAAGGTTATGAGAAGATGGGTATCCCGAGTGTAAAGTTTAGGGTGAATGCTGTCCGAAATTTGGAATCTCCGTTTCGTCATTGATCAGGCGGGAGGAAATTTGGGTCCAATTCTGACATTGGTTACAACTCCCTGAATATATCGAAACAGCTCAATCTCGTGTCTGTGTTAACATTGTATTATAAAGGGATAGTAGGCAAGGAGTCAAAAATTGGGCACAGGCTTGTTGTATTATAGGATTGATGGTCTAAAACGATAATGAAAGCAGCTTCAATTGGGTCTCCGTTGTCATTGCCTCATTCATACTTGCCTAACTAAACCTCCCTTCTTGCTCCTTCCCCAAACAACAAGCGAGTAGAACAACAAGATGCAAAAAATAAATATACAAGCATGCAAAAGGAAAACAAAATAAAAGCATAGAAGAAAATGGTAAAAATCCGGTTATCTTCGACGCCGCGAAGATACCATAGAAAACCGGGCAAACCGATTTTAGCCAGTGCCGTACTGACAGAATAGAGCGAGAACCTTGGCCCTCATGGTGTATCACTGACACGGGGCATTATTTAGAAACCCTCTTAGAGGCGCGTCATATTACCACTACACCACACAAGCACGCCGGCCGGACCCTAGACTTTTGGTGTTATGAGAAGGCTTAAACTAATCTATAAAGTTCAGTCTGGTTTGAAGGCTAGCTAAGAGGGAAGGTGCTAGGTGACTATACCCTCCGGTTATGTTTTACTTACGATCCCACACCATATTAAGTGCGGTGCAAGGCCTCGGTTTCTTTTCAGGAGGCTATATGGTAGTCAGCTAAACTGTCATTTGAAAATATAACTCTTCATATGATCAACAGTCAGATTATTGTCAAAGCATTAGCCACCTTGATATCTCTTATACTACAGTGACTCTTCGGATGATCGTATGGAAGGTCGTGTTAACTATGTAAGAGAAACAAATAAGGTGCTATTGGTCTATCGTAAAATTAAGACAGAATGGGTTATTATCAACGTCCCAAAGAGCCAAAGCATATTATGGATGGTTCGTGAGTATATGCGTTACATACAATGAAAAGGATTCAAAAAGGATTCAAAACCCAGCCCATTAGCATTTTAGCAAAGCCGAACGCCATTCGCCCCTCTCTCTCGTTATCTAGACACTACGAGCCTTCTCGACATAGTCCTGGCTGGGGGTCTCATACTCGTTGACAAAGTAGGTCGTGGCATTTTTACCGAGCCAGTTTGTGAACTTCGAGAGTTCTTCCCGGAGACGATTGACTGATTGGACATCCATATTGGTTTGAGCAATCAGTTCTGGAAGGGAAACTACAGCACACCGGTCAATTTCTTACACTCAACTTGCTCTGATTATAAAAGATAGCCTACCCAAAAGACGACAGAGATGTTCAGCACCATACGTATCACCGGCTCCCTTTTCAGCCCATTCACCCTTCCCTTGAGTCCAGAGTTCACGGACTTCAAGATACTGATTACGCTCAAACCTATTGCATCTCGTTGATTACCCATTCAATAATGCAGATTCAAGATTAATCTTACCTGTAGAGAAGGATCCGGCCCAAGCATTTATCAAAGTATTCCCTTAAACCGGCTACGACTTCTTCCAGAATGTCGGCAGCTGCGCTTCCTTCCAGCCTTTTAGGTTTCTCGAAATCAAGGTAGTCGTTAAGAATAGAATTGACAGGGTGGGCAGCAGGAAGTGGAACGAGCTGGCAATTTTTTGTGACATTCTCCCAATCATCGACGAGAATCGCCTTAATATGGTCGGGAATTACGAGTTTGATGGAAGGTCTTGCATGAAATCCTTCTTCCTGAATAGCAGAAGTTTGTGTTAGTACAAGTTCAGTACTTTTATGTAGGCCCGGAAATAAAACATATGGATAGCGTTCATCGGCTGAACCTGATTTAACATGATGGCTGACTTCAGCATTCCCGTTAACCGGCTCATCACGAATTATACCAGCGATTGGCAAGCATCTCTCATGTGGCATATCCTTGTAGTAAAGATGAAGAGCAGGTGTATCTGTTCCGTTCCGGATGTGAGCTGCTAGTTTCGGGTGTGGGTCTGAAGTTGTCCTCTCAGGAGGGTATTCATATTTATCAGGATCTCTAAGTTCCCCTTTGGCATCAATGTAAGTGTAATCTGGGCGAGGCTGTAAAAGCAGGATGTCTGGAGCTAAAGCTTCTTCAACATATGTATTGTTGAGAGACTCCAATCTGTCAACTGGTAATGGTGCCAGTCTGGCATCTGAGGTAAACCCCCGTCTTGGTCTCAAACCAGTTCTCTTTTCATTGAATGCTCTGGCTGTAAGTTTGCGTTCTCGACCACTTCTACGGACTGCTAGAGATGCAGAGGATTGAATCCTGGCAGATGCATGAGGACGGGAGATTATCAACGATTCCTAATAGCACATAAGCAGGAGATTTATATGTTATTGGAAGTGAGAAACTTACTCTTGTCAATTCGTCTTCCTCGGGACTGTCGCATTTGGAAGCATCATTATCAATTGCATGATCCTGACCCATGTTTGCTCGTCGATTTCCACCTACTTTAATCCAATGCAATCTGATAGTTGCCAGAGTAGTTACCAGATTTCACGTGTATCGATGTTGAACGTGTAAATTAAGAAAACATGTTCCAATGGTGATGAAATGTGTTGCTGCGCCGATTGAAGGCCAAGAATTGCGTTTCCCACGCGGACACAACACAACATATGCAAACAAATTGACGAAACGAAAAGTATATACTCACAGTCTCTAAGTCATAATCTCGGTTTCTTCTAGGACCACGTCCTGACTGTGCGGCAACAGAAGCATGTCGTTCTTCGCTACCCCGTGCAGAGCTCAAATCTGAACCGTTTGCTCTCCCTCCTTTCTTTGAGACAGATTTTGGTGTCTTTTGCTGCAGCATCTTCATCTGATTATGGAGCTGGGCGGCTAATTCTTTATTTTCTTCTGTAAATTTTCTCACTCGGTCTTGGGGTACCCAGTCATCCCAAGTGTTTTTCCAGCCCTTGTAATGAATTTTGTACTGCCATGACTGATTATCTTGAGTAGGTCTTGAATCTAACACCTTTGCCTCATACAGCATGTCGTGGTGAAAGCATAAGACTCGTTCATCCTTTGCAAAGGGAGCTGCAGCTGGTTTAGACGGTGCCATACTTGTACCAGAACCTGAAAGAATATGTGTCTGATTTAAAGAAGGTTGAACGTCGTCTTGTGTCGAGGCACAACTGCTACTATCGTTGATAGGAGAGAACGAGAGGCGACATCACACTCCGCTTGAGGCCAAAAGCGCGTCCCTTCGGCAAAACGCGTCCACCCGCATCATAAGTGATTTTTATCTGACGGATAATGGGAAGGCCTCACAGATTGGATTCTCTGTTTTAGACGTTTTTCTAGAATAATTCAATCAGACTCCGCAATCTGGTGGTTTATTTCATTATTTCGATATCCTAGGCTCTACGCAATAACTTTATAGCTTGATCTTCGTTCTGAACTACAGATATGGTAGCATTTGCAGCAGTTGTACATCTATATTCTACGGGATCTTGATTCACGCTTTCCCAGTCCATTGTGAGGCTAGAGGTCTAGTTTGTAGATTCTCTTAACTTAGCCATGGCTCCAACGGAAGCAACCATTTTGTCCACCTTTCTGCTACCTCCCTCACCTCTCCCGACTATCATCACCCTCAAATCCTTCACCGATCTATTTCCTCGGTCCCAGCAGTCGTCACCACAGATTCGGTCGCTGTACCGAGACCTCCAGCATCAGCGTGCACATGTAACCGACAGTGTAACTCGCAACATCGCAGCAGAAGTCAAGCGTGGAAATGTACAACGTCGAGCTGTTGTAAGGGCACGGAGGTCTGCTGAAAGAGCAGGAGAAGAAGACGACGAGATCGAAATTGAACGTGCAGTAAGTTTTACGAAGTTTTCGTGGCGAAGAAATGTAACTCTGATTTTGATCACTAGCTTTTTGGGCCGACGTCCAATCTGCCAACCTCTAAACCAGTTACATTGATATCCATATTGCCAGAATTCGAAAAGGCAATCGCAGACATGGAGAATGAAATACAGAAACTCGATGACGAGGCCGAAGAGTTGCTTGAGGAGACAAAGGGCATTATTGGAGATCTGAGCGACTTACGCTATGGTCGATTGTCTAATGCACAGCTACGTGGACAAGTACTGGAGGGATTGAACCGACTCGAAGCTGCCAGTGAAAAGAAGTAATGAAACTGTGTTGGCATAGACACGTACACGGCATGTTAAAGCAAGACGATGCCCATTTGAATTACGATTGATGACTATATAAGGCGGCGAACCGGTCGACGAAAACCCTCCTTTTTCATGACTATTACATCGTTGTGAATCGCTAATAGAAAAATTACTATCCCTATCCAAGAAACTCTTTTCCCTCTCGTTAAACCTATCAGCGTGCAGCGGCTGGGCGAGCAGCCCCTGCTGCTGCCGGTGGTGCTGCAGGACCAAGTCTGTTGTTACTGTGTTCAAGTCAGCGAGGTGTAATTTAGAAGTAACCAAAGATAACTTACACAATGCGTCTGCTAAAGAAGGAGACGATGATCATAAACAGCCAGCTAGGAACGATAGAGAACCCCCAGAAGAAGTAACCCAATGGAACTGCAAGATTATATTGAGCAAGAAGTCCATTGAAAGGATGGAAATAATAGCCCTCGTAAGCAGGCTTGTTCTTCCACTCCCCAGAGCTGCGGAGATCCTGGAATGTCTTTGCAGTTGTCGTTGTGGCATTCAAATTCCAGTGATGGATGTCGACAGGTGCGGGTGGGGCAGGAACTTCCATTATCCAAAGATTGAGTGGACCTGCTCCCCAGCTGTTGCAGAGCACTGGTTGACTTTCACAGTTGAGGTAGGCTAGATGCGGTGCCTTTGGGTCGGAAGACCAAAGGGCTGCAGTCTCATTGAATGCCGCCTCTACCTTTTGGCAATGACCAAAACAAGTCTTGTTACCTCCAGTCACAAACACCCACCATTCTTCAGGAGTTGAACCAGCGGGCTTCACGCTCGATCGGATGGTCTCCTGCCAGTTGTCAAGAGTAAGAACGTGGACAGGCCTTTCAGTTGGTTTCACGGCCGCTGCCTCGGAGGGTTCTGGCACGCTTGGGTTTGGAAGGTAGGCGGCAATCTTGTTAAACCAGAATTGGGCCTGGGCCTTTGCCTGATCAAGAGGAGATTCCTGTGCCGCGACCGTCAAGAGCGGAAGGGCCAAGAGCGATATGGAGGTGAAACGCATTGTAGTAATGTAGATGAGTTGATAAATTTGACAATAATCGCAAGTTGCGAGGGTTTGGTAGAATTAGGCAATGGAGATCCAACGTCAAAATGCGCCGATGAAGATATGGTGTCCTTGGGCGGACGTAGCTAGTAATAAATTGGTCTTGGAAGAAGAGGTCGACAAATGCCAAGGAGCGACGAAGCAACGTGAAAAGGTTTAAGGGAAAAGGGGAGACCAGAAACACCACAGAGATAAAAGATGAAGCCAGATGCAGTGGTTGAGAGAGGGAAGGAAGATTAATTATCAACAGCACCCCTAGCTCTCTCGAAGGGGTCTGGGTTGCCGGGTGAATCGCCCGACGTATCCCCTCCCTTTTGGCTTTTCATTGATTTCGCTGCTGCTTTGGATACGAGGGTACGGTGGGCCGTGCGCACTTGTACCTCCGTACCGTATCTCGCTTCGCTATCTTAGCGTCCTGGACAGTTATCAATCCGTGAATTTTTTTGAAGCAACAAGAAATTCATACACGGCGCAAGAGCCCATACACATCTCTCATCATGTCTTTGGTAGAGAGGCTCGACAAGATACGCTCGCCGAAGCTGCAGAATCAGCACCAGGTAAATTGGAATCCCAAAAAAACGCATTGCATACGTTCTAATTGTATATTTATTAACCTCAAATCCAGACTGCGGTGGTCTTGTCCGCCATCGAAGATACTTTGCGGGATCAGAAGACTGAAGCTTCCCCAACAGCTTATTTCGCTGCCCTCCTTGCCCTGCTACGGCAGTCCGTCACGAGCAATGGAGTTGTTAACAAGGACTTAACTACTTCAGTGGTTTATCTTCTCGACCTGGTTACACCTTATACCCCGCAGCCTTTATTGCGGTCGAAGTTCTCGGAAATTCTCACCAACCTTGCGCCGGCTTTGACATTACCTGAGGCAGATGCACCACTTCTTAGACCGTCGATAGGGTGTCTGGAGTCTCTTCTACTTGCTCAAGATTCATCAGCATGGGACCTGCCACAGTCTCAAGTTGGAC